>JAEANM010025304.1:0-10969 GCA_017656035.1 Myanophis thanlyinensis | reverse complement strand
CACACATCTATATAAAATGAATGACTCACAACCTTTATGACTGCAATAGGACAAATGGTTTTCTTACTGTAAAGACCTATTATCTGTTAAGTCTTGCAAATCTAACTTTTCTATATTTAAATTTATAACAGTATAGGTGCTGGTAGATTTTTTTTTAAAAGTTAGTACTTGGAGATACAGTAATTCTTCTGCAGATAGACTATGATCCTGTGATTTACAAGGCTAGATACACTTTAGAACAATATACAAATTATACAACAAAACAAATGAAATACCAAGACATGAAACATCAAGACTCCAAGATAGTATGGTTTTAGCTATCAGTAATGAGAGGTGCAGTGGAAGAATGCATGTTTTAACTTGCTAGAAAGAACTGACTATTTTGGGAAATGGGTTGTAGGCTAACTGAAATAAGATCCTTGGAACTGATCCATTTTGAAATGATTCTACTTCTTATCTCTGCTTGGGCTTTAACATGCTCTCTCCATAGATATGATGCCAAAGGTGTTATATGAGAAGCTTTGTGTTGGAACTTGATGCACCTCATGATGTGCTATGATAAGCTGCTGAGTTACCTCACATTTTTTAAGGTAGTTTGATTGTAGGGACAAAAGGGGGATACTTTTCCTTAAAAACTCTTAGGGCATGTAAGCTACTGATTTTAGTCGTTCACAGGCATAGTGTTACGTTAGTATAAAGATTGTAGAGCTGAATTGTAACATGTATCAAGGCTCGCTCAAAGTTTTATGCTTTAGAAAAACCAAGAGTCTCTCCTTCTCTCAACAGGGCTGCCAACTTTTGGTCATACTTCCCACAGCTTTATTGATTTGATGTGATGTATAAAAAAGATGACAAAAAATTTTCATTCTTAAAATGCCAAAGCAGTTTGGTCCCACAATAATGGCACTTTAACAAAGGCATTGATAAGGATGGTCTTAAGTTCTTTACAGCTACTTCTATAGATGACAATTGCACTCATTTGAACCTTTCTCTGCACAGCTTTATTAGTGGCAGCAACAACTTGCAGAATTTTCTACCAGGAGGTGATTTTTCTCAGTACCACAGTACCAGTTAACTTCCCTAGTGCAATGTCTAAGTCAGGCCTGCCCAATATGTCAGTTGCGATCTACCAGTCGATTGCAAAGGTAGTATGGGTAGATAGCATGGCAACTGCTTATTTTTGCTTCTTAGAGGCAGGGGATGGGGTGGGAGTGGAGCTGCCCTACTACTTACCTTCGGATAGTTGGAGCCAGGCCTTGCACCATTTCTTCTGCAGCCAGCAAGCCTTTCCTGAAGACCTCTGTAGCCTGTAACAGAGCTCCAGATCAATCTGGAGCTCTGTTATTGGCTACAGAGGCCTCCAGGAAAGCCTTGCTGGCCTATGTTTTGTATTTTGTTTTGATTTGGTCATTTTATAAGTAGCTCACAAGCCAAAAAAGTGTGGGCACCCCTGGTCTAAGTGATGTACCAAACAGTAAATTTTGAGAGTTTAAAATGGCAGCAACTTGTCGAAATTTAAACTTCAGCAGATATTCTGCTCTGAAATACTCTGAAACTTGGGTAGGGTGCCATTGGAGAGATGTGCTTGTTTTAATGCCTTTGAAATTTCTGAGTTGGGTTCTTACCAAGCCTTGAACTAGTACTAGCTCTGGCAAACTGAGGATTTTGACTAAATGTAGATCATTCCTCCAGTTTATCCTCATTATCCTCCTCTTATATTGATTGGTTGCAGAAATCCTGTCTCCCTAATGGACAAAATTCAAAGATAGGGATGCTCTGTGTATAATTCTTCAGTCTCTTCTGCCCAACATATATTGAAGCTTTAAAATAAGCTGTCATGAGTGAGATGTTTGTGTCAGGCAAAAGCTGTCAGCTGAGAAAGAACTGTAGCACTGAAGTATAAAATTAAACAATTTTGCTTTGGAATAAATCTTCAGATATTGGATATGAGCTGTTTTGTGGGTTCTGCTTATTTGCTGGATGGAAGAATTTACAGAGAGCTCCAGTGACTATATATATTTTTTGCCAATTCTGAAAGCTAGAAGTGCAAACTACAGTAAATGGCAATAACAATTATATCCACCCTGTCTTCCCTGTAATAGCTGCTACTTTTGCTGACTAAAGACTGTGTAGATTATGATGGCTCTTTGCTAACTTGTTTATTCCATGATGTCAACTGTGTCCACTTGGGCTCAACTTTCCTTTCTATTGAAATGCCAGTTTAACTCTGAACCACCAGTGCACTAAGTATTGTAAATATAATAGTGGTTGAAATGTAAGAGAGTCTGGCAGGAATTTATTTATTTATTTATCAATCACATTTCAATATCAGCCATGTCACCTGAATGATTCTGTCTTCATACCTCTGTGTTTTCTGGTCACCTATTTCATTTGAAATTAGTATTTTCTAGAAATCTTCAAGACTATGGCCTGCAGCAGAATGTCTTAATTTCAGCCTTTTCACCCTCTTGTTTTCATTCCTTTCTGGAATTTAACTTTGGTTCTGCTCATCTCTGCCTCATATTTAATTTTTAAATATTAGTTTTTAATTACCAAGTGTTTGTTTATGGTGGAAGAAAATCTTTGAGTTTGAGAAGAAAATTCCTAAGTTTGAAATATTTACTAAACTATTCAAAAAAATAACTTGATTTTCAGTCCAATCAGGGTTAAGGATGATTCAGAGTTCCTTATAGATACAATACTGTTCCAGCAGTGCTCCATCCTATATGTTTCTACTTACTTCCTGGGATGTTGCTGCTTCAAAGAAGGAAATCCATCTAGACAAGAAATAATTCATATAAGCTATGGAAAAATGCAGATACCTTGATAACAGTCATGACCTGTCATTGTTTCCCAGCTGGAAAAAGCACAATGGAGGCCAGTGGCTTCTAGATCTGCAATGGCATTGTGTCTACCTGCCATAGATAGCTAAATAAATGCTTTATCGCAAACCTGGCTTACTTAGATGCACAAGCATGCTGTACTGGCTTTTTGTTTGATTTGCCAAATTTATGAAGGCTGATCAACTCATAATGATTCTACATGATATAGAGATATTTTCAGTAGCATCATTTTCCTTCTTGAATTTCTTAACGATGGGAAATCTATTTCTTTGAAAAATGATTTTTGAAAATAATTTACATCCAACATGTGGAAATTGTAATTGCAATGCTGGGGTTATAAGAAATTTCTGTAATTAGTGTTGTAGACTTTTTTCACACTTGGTTTTCAACAATCTACTATTGAAATTTTGAGGCATTTTAGTTCAGGAATTGCTATCAGTCATGTGGAAAGCAAGGATGGTAAAGGTATAATCTGACTGCATTGTGCAAAAGATGTAGTTAATGTGCCAGTTTTGCTTAAAGTGTTGCACACAATCTTTCATATATGTCTATTAGCTTACACTTTGGCTCTCCAAAATATTTGGAAAAATAATAAGTGCCTTCACACACACATTCACATATATGTATACACATTTGGAGTTAGACTATAAAATAAAGTGTTATTTTATCAGATCTTTGATAATTTCCATGTGATAAACATGAGAGGAAGAATTCTTCTTTAGTCTGTTCCAGCCATTCTCCACCATAGACTTCATACTGCAGAACTAGCTGATATATAAATAAGAAGTGACAGTGTGTCCAAACTACAAAGAAATCACCAACCATTATCTTATTATTGTTTCTTCTATAATGCTCTCCCACCTGTTTCTCCCTTTTTTTCATCATCCCTGGAAACCCGATCCATAAAACCAAATAAAAAAATCCAGTATTTTAGTGTTGCCATATCAAGAGATTGTCATCATTTGTGGAATTAACTGGAACTATATTGAAATTATAGTTTATGTTTCTTATTCTATTTCTCCTTGCTTTAAAGGGGGAAATGAGCTAGAATCCCACTGTGTATTTAAAAGAGACAAAGTGTATTTAATTTTCTTACCTTTGTTTGTCATGTTCCAAACAAAAATAGCTGTCAGGAACTCTCTAACTGCTATCAGATGAGAAGCTACTATGCTTGCTTAATTTCCATGATGAGAGTAACAAATATTAGTACTGTATGACACTGAACTTCTTAGAAACTTGGGATATGCACCCTATAATTGAGCAAACAGATAGATTGCAGTAAGTAGATCGGGATATTTCTTTTGCTATACGAATCTGATTTTTGTTTTGTTTTTTGCATTCCTATTAAAATCTCAAAGGAGTTTAAACAGTGTCTATCTTCTCGACAACAATCTTATGAGATAGTTTTGGCATGGATAAAATAATTAATTCAAAATTAGATGGTTCCAGATCGAGTGGAGAACTGAAGCATGATCTTCCAGGGGCAGTCCAGAACTGAAAATACTATATTACATTTTGTCTGAAACATGTAACAACATTTTTTATAATGTTCTCCCCCTCCAGAAAGTTTATCTTATACACACACACACACATACAAAAGAGCTGTTTGAAAGAGGTTGGCTTATTATGGTAGAAAAAAATGTAAAATGTAAAAAAATCTAAATTCACAGCTGTCAATTCTTTAATGGGTGTTGGTCTTCGTATATAGTACATTGAATTTTTCCTAAGATCCTAGGATGTTGTATCATTAATATATCAATGTGGTACTGTATATGTGTGGATCCAAGCAGTGTGGCCTTTTGCAATTGATAGATGGAAACGTTGTCAACTTTGGCAGATTTTCTAATGTTGTCCAAGATTTTTTGCTATATGGCATCCAGTTTGCCAATAATCACTGGGAGCATCACAGCTGGTTTATGCCATAATGATTCATTTTTTTGTTTTTCAGATCTTTATACTTTGTGATTTTTTTTCCAATTTCTTGCTTGTATTATCTACTTTCTCCTGGAATTGTCACATCAATTATCCATATATTTTTCTTTTCAAGCACAGTTAAATCTGGTCTGTTATGAGCCAAGACTTTTATCAGTTTTATTTGGAAATCCCACAATATTTAAGCTGCTCATTTTCAACTACTTTTTCAACTCTCTGTTTCCATCAGTTTTTCATTACTGGCACATGATAATTTTTACAAATGTTCCAGTGAATCAATAATTTTTTGAATTTGTAACTGGTGTGGTAGCTAGTGTAGTCATTTAATTGAAAACAAGCTCTTTTCACCTGAGCAAATAGGAAACTGCAAAAACAGCAGAGTAGACTCACTAATACAGTTTCTTATTGCACTGATTCCTCTGTTAACAATACTGAACAAATCAGAACATAGCTATCAAACATCAAAAACAACTGCCAAGTTGTGGTTTCCCATCTCCTTTGCATGAATGATCTGAAGTTGTATGGAAAATATCATCTGAAATAGAATCACTACTCAACACTGTCTGTATAACCAAAATATTGCAATGGAGTTTGGACTGGACAAATGTGTCATCCTCACTTCTACTATGGGAAAAGTAGTCAAAATTGAAGGAATCAAATTGCTCTATAGAAATTACATCACGGTTTTAGATGAAGAAAATAACTACAAATATCTGGGCATCCATCAAGCTGACAATATCAAGCATACTAAAGTCAAGAAGAAGGTTATAGGTGAATATGCATGAGAGTGAAGAAGTTCTTAAAATCCCAACTCAGTGGAGGAAATACCATCAAGACAATGAACCCATGGGCAATTCCAGGCATTAGATACATAGCTAGAATAGTGAATTTGACCCAAAGAGACTCAGGATAGAAAGACCAGAAAAATAATGGCAATGAAGCAGGATCTTCATCCACGCAGCAGTGTTGACAAAAGGAAAATAGATGGGTATGGAATGTTTCAAATACACTATACATTTGAAGAAGAAAGGGTATTGGAAGAATATATGAAGGTCCATGAAGAAGATCCATCATAATCATAACTGTTCACTAAGTACTGGGGAGACCAAACTGTTCTACAAGAACCACTGAATGAAGAATAGAAAAGAGATTATGATAAGACAAAGTATTAATTGGCCAGCATATTAAAATAGCAGGCCAAGCAAATAGCAAGAAGACGTGGCAATGTCTAAGAGCAGGAAAATGGAAAAAGAGACTGAGGGCTAATTCTGGCTGCACAAAACCAAGCCTTATGAAAAAAAAATGCATACCAAAACAGAACTGAGGAGATAGAAGAGACTGCCTAGTTAGCTACTCAAGATGTTCACACAGACACCTTGACTATAAAGAACATGACAAAGTAGCAACAATGGTGCATTTAAAAATCTGCTAGAGAGAAGTTCCCTAAGGATGGCCTTCAGCACGAGTCTGAAAGCTCAGAAGACTAAACCTATGGTCCCAGTGACTGACTTAGATTGGATCCTGCAACATTATCCTGGGACACATATATTTATTTTCATTTGTGATTTAATAATCTGCAAGTAATACTACTTACTTATAACTGAGAACTGATGGGACTACAGCAAAGAAGCTAAAATGCTCTGGGATGTAGAAAAGCAATTGCCGCATAAACACTTCAGACTTGGTAAACGATGATAAGCAAAACCAGAAATTTGGATAGTGGAGATGGTAGTACCTGAAGACAGCAGAACAGAAGGACTGGAGAAAATCACAAAATGCAAACCTCTTCAAATAGAAGTAGAACAATTGTGGCAAAAGAAAGCAAAAATAGTATCTTTTGTAATAAGCACCTTGAGTGCTATCCCAAAACATCTGGAGTATTACTTGAACACTATTGGCATTGAGAAAATCACCATCAGTCAATTGCAAAAGACAGCTTTACTTGGAACAGCTTATATACTGCAATGAAACCTTTAACACCATCAAATAATATCTGCCTGTTCCTTGTGAAAGGTTCAACTAGTGGATAAAAATACCAAATCCAGTCTAAACATCTGGCTGACTGCAACAAACCATAATCATAATTACAATATTTAAAAGGGGAATGGGTAATGTAAGCCTTGCAAACAGACTTTCCCCCTTTAGGAAATAATTCCTTGCTGTTATATTAGGTATAGTTTAGCCTACAAGCGGATACAAGCCATAGAATTCCTGGGCTACACATGCCTCCTGACAAATTCTTGCATATCATGGAATGTGCATGGAAATTGTAGCGTAATTCAGATTTATCGCATTCTTCCTGCCACTATTATGTGCTGTGCTTATCTGGAGATGAATTCAATGAGTGTGGCCTAAGATCAAGGGAAAGAGAGAGAGAAAATAGCCCATAAAAGAATGCTAATTTGAGGGAAGAATTTTGTCAGACTTGCAACAGAAAATCTGTGGTTAGGGTTTTGTTGACTGAATTTTTTTTGAACCAAATTTTCACAACTCAAACTGGATAGCAGTATTTGAAAGTTTTTAACTGAAACTTTAATACTGAAACAGATATTCTTCATCAAACAATATAATTAATTTAAAAGAAAAAGAAAAAGCTCTGGAAGAGGCTTGGTTGATGCGAGGAATGTGTTATTAAAAGTTATATTTGAAATCTGGAAGTGTCTCCAGACATATAATTGGGTATTATCAGAGTCACAGAATGACTAAGTGTCGAAATATTTCTGAAGATTTTTTTTCCCCCAATATTGAAAATATGGAGAAGGCAATGTTTTCACGGTACAATTGTCATTATATATCATGGGCCCTTTAAGTTTAAATGTTCCTTATTTTGTGGTTTTTCAATTGGTTTTTAGTTTATAATTGTATTCATTGATGTTTTTACTTATTATTTATTTATTTGTTAAATTTATTTGCCGTCTATCTTGCTTAGGGGCTAATCTAGGCAGCTAGATTATTTTATTCTGTGACTGTGCTGCACTTAATTGTAAATACATGATAAAAAAACCTTTTGTTTCTACTCTATTACTGTTTGCTTTAGAATAAAATAATAAATAGTGAAGATGATCATCTAAGGAGGTTGGATGACGAAAGGCTTCAACTTCATGATCAACTACAAAGTCTGAAAACTGAACATGAATCCATCTACTCCATGATAGGAGGTGAAGTTGATGCAGCTTGTCAAATCTTTTCAAGAGAATCTATGGAGAAAATGACAGTAATTATCTCTCAAATATTCTTTTAACTTACTTATGCATGACATTTTATTACTATTTCTGTATTCCCAAGTTCTACAAGTGGGTCACAAAACAAAAATGAGGGCGTGAAATGTGAGACCAGTAAAGTATGACATGGAACGACTGTACGATAACTTAAAACAGAAGCAAAGTAAATTCAATAGAGAGGACAACAGTTATTGAAGAAGCATTACATTTATATTTATAATTGAGTAAATAACAAAGACAGAAAAGAAAAATATATTTGGCTTGTACTGACAAGGTTAGATTCTCTGGGGACAATATTTTGTGTAGTGCCAGCATTATAAATGCCTTATTTACTGATTAGCAGTCTTATTTCTTTGGCAAGGGCCATGAAATTTAATCATTTATTTATTTTAATCACATTTATATACCGCCCCATCTCCACAAGGACTCGGGGAAAGGAAAGAAGAATCAACCTCCATAGGTACATATGGATGTCCTTTTTAAATATAATAGGTTGCTTCTCATTACTAATGCAGACTTCATCAAACAACAAAGTGAATACTACACTTGATATTCTTCCATGGTTCGAAGAAATAGTGTATTATATAATGGTGTATTATATAATGTTGCATAATTCACTGTTAAGCCTATCTGCTTTTGGCATGTTCTAATACCAGGTCTGTGAAGCCCAGAAATAGCAAGTAGTTTGATTTTAAGAAAACATCTTTGCTGTTGTATGATTATCTCACTCTACAAATGATATTTTCACCAGTTAGCAGTTAGAATTTCAAGAAGCAGTCAATAAGATCATTTTTCCAGTCACCTATTTTTCTATATTTAGCTCCAGTAAATAGCCCAGGATAAATTTTACCTTCATACATGCAATTGGCTATTTATATACTATTTTCTAAGATCGCCAGAACTTGTTTTAATAATTGGGTGACTTTGAAGCAAATGACATCCAATTAGTCCTGGATAGTTATGCGACTTTTCCAGTTGCGAGCAATATCATTCTGGCCTGGGAGAAAAACATACGGTAATTCTTTACAGTGCCTGGATCCATTATGGGTGGGTTTTTTGGTAATATAATATTAGAATCATATATTTATCATTTGGAATAGAATCTTACATGCTGTGTTTGTAGTTCACATGGTGTGTCTGTAGTCTTCATGTGACAAGTTCTTAGTAAATCTGTGCTGGGGTTTCTAATCTGGGACACTAAATCATGAAGATTATATTTTAATTCCTTTTTTATATTTTGTTCTATTGGTTTTGTCTAAATGTATATTTATATTATAAGCCTCTCAAAATGGTAGTTCTTAATACATAGAAAACTTGGAAAAATAATTTTAACAATTTTCAGTTGCTATTAGATTTTCTGAAATAATTCAGACATAACTTTAAAATATCTCTTTACATTATGAACAATTTAAGTTTAAAATGGTTAAAAAGAATCAGAATCGAGCTGGAAAGGAGCTTGGAGGTCTTCTAGTCCAGCCAAAGTTCCTCTCACAGTTACTATTTTTAAGCCAAGTTTTGCCTAATCTGTACTTATACCTTTGGGTTTTCCGGCCCAGGTGTATAATTTTGCTTTTCTCCACATTAAATTTCATTTTGTTGGATAGGGCTCGTTGTTCAAGTCTGTCAAGATCTTTTTGGACCCTTAGCTTGTCTTCTGGAGTGTTGGCTATTCCTGCCAGCTTAGTGTCATCTGCTTTTATGATCATATTTTTCAGTGTTTCCCACATTTCTTGAGTTGTTTTCCCCTTTAGGATTATTATCCATGAACTTTTGCTTAGGCTCTCTCTGAGTTTGTTAAAATCAGCTCTTTTAAAGTTTAAGATACTGGTTGGATTATATTCTATTGCTTGTGTTTGCATTATATTGAATTCCAATATGATGTGGTCACTCTCACCCAAGGTCCTGGCAACTTCAACTCTATCATTTCTTCTCTATTAGAAAGAATTAGGTCCAGTATAGTTTTTCATCTAACTTTTGGACCACAAAATTGTCAGTTAAGTTGGTTAGGAATCTGTTCGATCTGATGTCACTTAGGACAAATGAGACTTGTTCGATTCCTTAGTGCTTTCTGAATATGCACAGTTCTCATTCCGGAGTGGTATTGTCTGTCTTTAGAGATAGAATTAAAACTGATTATTGTTACATTAGAAAGTTTCAGTGTTTCAAATATTTCTTCAAAATATACCTATTCTTGTGTTAAAAATATAAACTATAGAATATATTATACAGTTGCAAATGTAAAGAACATTTTACATTAAAATATGCATGCCTAAGTAATACAACTGGTTTGTATATAATATATATCCATATTTTCGTTTTTATTTTTAATTTAGGCAACATCACTTATATCCGGGATACCGATTGATCCTCATCGCTGGTTAGCAGAGACAAAAGTAAGTGTAGATCTTTTAATATCTAAATTAAAATTTAGCTACATTAGTTAATGTGAATTAATTCCTTAGTAATTAAGAGGAGATGTACAGTTCTCGTACCTCATATTGTGTTCCGTTATATCCCAGTAATGTTGTTAGTTGCGCAGTCGTGTCCGACACATCGCAACCCCATGGGCAACATTCCTCCAGGCCTTCCTGTCCTCTCCCATCCTCTGCAGTCCATTTAAGCTCACGCCAACTGCTTCAGTGACTCCATCCAGCCACCTCATTCTCTGCCTTACCCTTCTTCTTTTGCCCTTAATCGATCCCAGCATTCGGCTCTTCTCCAGCGAGTCTTTCGTTTATTTAAATATTTTGCCCTTCCATATAAATATTTAATATTTATATAAATCTGCCAGATATCTAGCTTTGTGGAAAGCTAGGAGCAGACTAGAGGTTTCTCCAGTAAAGTGCTAGTTTTCTTTTTCATTTTTGAAGCTGACTAATCCATAGCATTTTATCTGCATCTGTATTTTTAAATAGTATATATTTACTAAATTCTGTGGATGCAGCTTGTAATATTGTAGAGTTTGTTTGTTTG
>JAEANM010025302.1:0-10969 GCA_017656035.1 Myanophis thanlyinensis | reverse complement strand
ATAAAATAAATAAATAGATAAATAAATAAATGTAAACAAAAAATGGGTAATGGCTCCTACTAAAAAGTATCCAACAGAGGAGAATGTGATCAGGAAAATATTAGAATGTGCAGAAATGAACAGATTAATGCAATTAAGGAGAAAGAACAAACTGAATATTATATTACATGGGATCTATTTTATCAATGGTTGGATAACAAAAATAGAAGTTAGAAACAGAAATATAAGCAAAAGATTAGTGAAAAGAAAAAATGTTATGAGAGGGAAATAAATATGATGATGATTTTATGATATAGTATAGTTGCTATGGTTACTATGGTTAACATTATTTAAATAATATAGAAATAATACTAATGTAATGAACATTGATGTAAACATTATGGTTATTATTTGGCAAAAATATCTGTACCCAGACGACACACTGCTTAATTGAAAATGGAACTTTATATGTTTTTAAAAAATAATAAAAAAATTTTTTAAAAGTAACCATCATCATCAAATCTTTATTTGGTCGAGTAAATCAGCAAGTAAAATACAGAAACCACAGTTAATTACACAAAAGAATATTTACTATATGCATACCTACCTACCAGTGTGTTCTGCATACTTTAGTAATGGGATCATCCATTTGGTGCAATTACACAGAGAGCTGGATGTCTGAGAAGCAATGGGTAGTTGACTGGAATCTACATATATATTACTAAACTCTTGTGTCTGTTTTATTCACTGTAACTGGGCAAAGTGCTGCATCATAGGGCAAAACTTTGTCAACTGCCTAGTGATCTTCAAGAGCAGCCCCTGTAGAGTATCCAGCCTTGAGGTGGCAAGGATATGAGTGATTGTCTGAAGGCTCCCCAGTGAAAGAAGGGACACAGTTGGTGCTCCTGTTGCACCTGTGTAAAGACCCCTTTAGCTACAGCTGTCACCTGTTCTTAATCTACATATTCAGCTTGGCTGATCAGAGAATTGTCTAAGAACTAGACAGTCTTGGTACGCCCTGCTTGGTAATTTTTAGGTTGTTTTTTTTAAATCTAAACAAAAAAACAGAATGACCACTGGTGGGCAAAAAACAATGGGAGCGGGAGCAACTTTCAACTTTTTGCTGGCTTCCTCATTTAATTTGCTAGTGGGAAGCATGCAGTAGGAAAGTCAGTGGGGAAGCCAGCAGAAGTTGCAAGTTCAAATGCCAGCAGGCAGGGAAGCAAGCTCCTGTTAGGCAGCGGAGAGAGCAAGAGAGTGCAGTGCTGCAGGTCAAGAATGGTACAGGGCTCTTTGTAAGAGAAACCATGTGAGTTGGGGAGGGTGTGCAGTGGTGGTAGCGTAGGTCTGGAGGGGAGGTGCTGTATGGGTTGGGGAAGGTCGGGGGGTCATCATGGATCAAGAAGAGCATAGAGGTTCTGAGTGTCTAAGAGATGCCATGTAGATCAGGTGGATAGCATGGGTTAAGAAAAATGCATGGGGGTTGCAAGAGGTTCCTCATGGGTCAGGGACAAATGCAAGATTGGTGCAGGTCCTGGAGTATGTGTGTGGGTGCCCAAGTGGTACTGGGTGGATTGGAAAAGGCTCATTGGGATGGCACAGGTCAGGGTTCACTGGGGGCACCACAAGTCAGGGGAATAGGCAAGGGGGTTCCATGGGGTGGGTGCATAAGGCTCTTTCCTCCCTCCCTTCTCTTTCTAGCAGGAAGCTAATTGGCTGCTGTTAGGGGGGGTTGGAGAAGGAGCAAAGGATTGCAAGAGTGGCTAGGAAACTGTTACAGAACTTTGAAAATGAAGATCATGTGACAGCAGCAGCCAGTAACACTGAAGCAGCCGCAACATCCCCAAATTTCATTCTCTCTGCAATCATGGCTCCTGGATTTTGGACACAATTCTATAATTTCGCCCATGTGAGGTACTTTGATTTAAAAACTGTTGTCCTATGATGTACTGTTTCACATAAAGGTCATGGCAATGAGAATTTTAATAATATATAAAGGGAAACATGTTTTCAGTTCTAACCATCTTAGGAACTCATTTGGTGGGCTCACACTGAGCTACCATTAAAAAGAGGTTCACTTGAAGAAATTATTGCACCTTTATGCTCAACATTAACAACACATACTGGCTTGTTACGATGCAAATTATAATCATTTGACTCTGTCACTGTCATTCAACTCTATCATCTCAATCTTTGGAGTTCTACTACACAGGAAACTTCGCCCATTTTATAAAGCAGTTTTTTCCTATTATTTGTACGGTGTTTCTCTAATATTTGTAACAATTTGTAAAAAAAATAGTATTTCTTGTAAAAGTGGCAGTTCAATATTATGCAAATGTCTGCAAAACCACATCTCACATGCGTAGAGGTTTGGTTGGGAGAAATACTTTTTCATGATTCTGGTACAAAACAATTGTTGCAGTCTTTAAGTTTACTTAGCTAAACAAATAGTGCATTGTGATGTGAGTAAACAGTTGAGGAAAATCAAAGGAAAGTGAAAAACTTGCATTGATTACAGATAAGAGATATTCTCTAATTGACATCAACAAAGTACTTTGCATTTAGCCCAACTATTGTTGCTTATCAACCAGTTGTGTTTTTAAAAGTTAATGGTTTAACCTGAAGCGTGAAGCCAAGGATAATAATATCAAGTTATTTTGAAATGTCAATAGTCTACAAGATGAGCAGGCATACTTATTTGATTAGATTTCGGCAATATTTTGGAGTTATTACCTCAAATGAACTTTCTGTTTCAAATGGCATGAATTGTAATTTCAGACAAACCTTCAGGATTATCAAAGAATAATCAACAGATTCATATAAAAAACTGAGCAAAGTTTATAAGTCTGCAATATTCAAAGGAAGAAAACTTACAGAGACTTACATTTTCCAATCCAAGATTGTACATATAGTCCTCAACTTACAACAGTTCACTTAGTGACAGTTTCAAAGTTACAACGGCACTGAAAAATGAGTTATGATCATTTTTTACAGTTATGACTGGTTCAGCATTCCAATGGTCATGTGGTTTACATTCAGATGCTTGACAACTGACTCACATTTATGACGGCTGTAGTGTCCCAGGATCGTCTGATCCCCTTTTACAACCTGCTGACAAGCAAAGTCAATGGGGAAACCAGATTCACTTAACAACCATGTTGCTAATTTAACAACTTCACTGATTCACTTAACAAATGTGGCAATAAAAGTCACAAAATGGGGCAAAACTCACTTAACAAATTTCTCCCTTAGCAACATAAATTTTGGGTTCAATTGTAATAATAATTTGAGGACAACCGTATTATAGAGCAAATTGCCTATAATTGATGATAGAATGAAATACTCTTCAAATAGTAGAATATCAATCATAGAGTTGACTAGCTAATGGATTTAATAGGTATTGATGATACAATAAAAATAAGAAAATTATTTGAAAGGAATATAATAATACAAAGTTTGTTACAAAATCTGGAATCTTTTAACAAGAATAAGTCCCTCAATTTCATTACTAGCTTCACCATTAAGCATTTTTTTTACTCTTAAGGATAGGTACAGTAAAAACAATTTAATTACATACACCAATATCATATATCCAAATTCAAAAAACAGATTAAAGACAGAAAGACTGCACAATGAAGAAAGAAATTTACCATGTTTAATCTATTTGCAAATAACTGGGGAAAAAAGATGACAAAATTTGAAATGTTTATACAAAATAAAATAATTCATTATGACAGTTACAAATTGTTGCTGAAATATGACAGAGATTAAACAATTTAAAAACGGTATGATAAAATAAGTGAAAAAAAATTAGAGAATTTTAGTGGATCAGTGGGTATGGAGCGAAAAAAATTAAGCTATGATTATGGGAAAATTTGTATAAATGGTTTACATGTAGCATATAACTGTCTATGATTGCTAATATAAACAAAATATATAGCAACAGTTCTGGACATGTTATAACAAAAAATTAACATTTTATCACATGTGGTCATGCAAAAAAAACTTCAAAAGTGTTGGAAAGCAATCTATTAAAATGTCAAAAAAAATTCTCAAAAATAATATTTGAATTGAATACAAATATGGGGATACAAATGGCAGAGAAGGATAGCATATATGACTAAAAGTATTTCATTTTTTCTTTACTATGATATGCTCATTGCACTTTCCATCTTCATCCTATAATGAACAAAGAAACAAGTTATCAGCAGTACCTGACAGCAACACTCAGGCAAGGTTTCCTTACATTTGAAAACCAAGGAGAGTTGGGCTTCGTTTGTATTTGGATGTATTTGGACAACAAGGGAAATGCCAATACTGTCATCTACATTAGGAAGTTGAAAAAACCCCAATAAACAATAATGCAAAAAATGCAATAATATTTACTATTCCATCGGCATTGACAAATTCACTGTCAGTCAATTGCAAAAGGCAGCTTTACTCGGAACAGCTTATATCCTGCGATGATACTTTCAACACCACAAAACAATTTCTGCCTATCCCAGGTCCTTGGGAAGGACTCAAAAAGTAGATAAAAATGTCATTTCCGGTTTCAATATCTGGCTAACTGGGCAATGAACCATTTACTATAAATAAAACTATAATGGTATTAGATAACCTGTGACCTGTTGGGTCATTTATTTCCGAAATATTTTGTTATATAAACAGATCAATAGAATGACCACAGGTGGGCATGAACAGCAGTGGGAATAGGAATAGTTTCCAATTTTTTTCGCAGCTGCCTCTCACTGAATTTGCTTGTAGGAAGCTGACAAGGAACTTTGGAAATGACAATAGCATGGCAGTACTGAAGCAACCACAACTTCGACAAATTTCAGCCTCATGGGAGTCATGGGTTCTGGATTTTGGATGCATTTTGTAAGTTAGCCCATTTGGGGTATCAAATTATAAACTAGGTAACATCAAGTATTGTTATATGAAGCACTTAATTGACGGTTACAAACAGGCAGACAGAGTTTTAGTATAATAAATAATAGTAAATGTATCTAGGTATGTTCACCACCTTGATTTATATATAAAAAGGTGGGATAAAACCATCATCCTCATTTTGCATAGTTCCTTCATAGGACTACATTCATAAACATGGTTCTCTTCAAGGAGTTGGGTGACATGAGAGCAGTGTTCTAGTATTTGAAGGGCTGCAACAAAGCAGAAGACCTAGTAAGTACCAGAAAGCCAGACAAAAAACAATGGATGGAAACTAATTGAGGAGTGAAGCAACTAAGAAGAAACTTCCTAACAGTGAGAACAATTAACCAGTGGAATGGTTTGCCTTCAGAAGTTGTGGGTGCTCCATCACTGGAGGATTTTAAGAAGAGACTGGGCAGCCACTTATCTGAAATTATATAAGGGCTCCTGCTTGAGTAGGGGATTAGACTAGAAGACCTCAAAGGTCCCTTCCAACTCTGTTATTCTGTTATATAATGACCCGGCACTGTCCTAACATAATTCTCTTAAAAGCAAGAAAACTGAAATGCCATTCAGTTTCAAATGTACATTCCTCCAGCCTACCTATAAACGTTATGTAGGTGATTTATCATCCATCCTGTCTGCTAGAGGTGAATTTGTGAGTTATTCATAACAGAGTAGCAACATAAAGCCTTATTTGGAAGCAAGTTGTATTCAACTCAAAGCTCTTACAGGGCTATGGTACCTTCTTTACTCCTACTGTGGAAATAAAAATCTTAAACACCTTAATTTGTGTACAGAATCACATGGGTTCGGTATCTTTGATCTATTGAGGATTGTTACTGTCATTCACAAAGTATGATACAATTATATATTACAGAATGAGAAATCCATCAAAAAGGCTATCAGGTTTCTCTGTGCTGTTCTTGCTCAACTGGTTTTTGACAGGGAAAGATAAGAGGCTGATAGCTTGTTTGTTGTTAAATGTATATGCTGTCCAAGTCTCAATAGTTGTGGGAAGTTTTTTTCTGGGATTGTTGGCTTTGATTATTAAGTTCATCTAAGGAAGCTTCAACTGGGTTTGCTACATGAATGAAAATGGCAAGTGGTCTTAAAATGTTTTATTGAGGATAATAAACTTGTTCACACACCAGTTATTGAACATATCACAAGTGATTGGGATTCCACAATATTATTACAATTATAAATTACAGTTCACAGCCTCAAATCAGCCCTAACTGCATATGGTTTTATATAATGTATGCTTGTTGCAAGGCTTTCTTATGGATTCTCAGGATGTGATCTGATACTCAGTGCAGAAAACCATTTCAGATTTTACTCTTTTGTTCAAGCCATCAGATCTGAAAGCAAACAAGTCACTTGGTTCAACATTTATTTTCAAATTCCCCAGCCACATTTCATAACAGACTTTACTACATTATGTGCAGCTACCGAACTATAATATTTTTTTAAAAAAATCTAACAGTAAAGTTTTTAAAGCTTAGTAAAACAAAATTAAAGCAATGAAATTAAATTTCCTCAATAATCATAAGAGATGAGGGTTGAATTCAACAATGTAGGGATCCAAAGTTGGGAAAAATGTATGCATTAAGTTTATGAGATCAGTTTAGGTGAATTGTTAATCTGAAATCTTAGTGGAATATTTTGTGGTTTGTTTAGTGTTTCTTTCGCTAATGGACTGTTAATCAGGCATCTAAAACATTTCAGGGGATTATATCATAGGTTTATGAGCAAAATTGTTATAATTAATTATGCCCTTCCTTTTTTTTTCTGGATCTTGCTCAGAATAACCTTTTGGCTGTTCTTGTAATATTCCAAAGTAGAGTGACTCTTTCATGTAGAAACTAATTGAGCCAAGAGCTTAATATACATGTTAGAATTAATAGATTCTAATTACAGTTATGAGCCTTTGGATGAATGTGATTGATTGTATAATTTCCTCTGAACTTTAATATTATCTTCAACATAATTTGCTGATTAGTAACCATTGAGATCCATGCCTTTAGTTTGTACTCTGCCATCTTCTTTCTTCTTGACAAGGACATTCTGATTATTCGCCTGTTATTATCTAAGCAAACACAAGCTTTTATTTGACATACCGGACAGCTAAATAAACTAAAAGGCAACCACTGTCAAGTGTTTCTAATTAGAACACTTATGTCAAGTTAGTAAATCATTCTCAAAAAGCAATATTTTTTATCTATATTAAGTAAACATGAAAGTTTATAGAAAAATAATCCAAATGCAAATGAAACAACTTTGTTGGCTACAGTACAACATGCACAACTATTTTAGTTCTTACTAACTTTCAGTTAAGATTATGTTCTGATTAGGATTCATTTTACATATTTCATTATAAGGGTCACCTTCACCAAATAAGGGACCAAGTGCAGAACTGATTGTTTTATCCCTGACCATTAAATACTGACCCAAAGACAAAAGATTTTAAATTCAAAATACCCCTGGGGAAAATCCACTTATGGGTGACTTCTAAAATAGTTATTTGAATGCTATCCTGTTCACTCAACGTTTGTAGGACCTGATTAAACTGCTGTTCTGAGCTGACTTAGTTGTTCAAAATTGAAAACAAGATTTTTAAAAATTATTTTGTTTACCTTTACTGTTCAGTATCCTGTCATGGGGCCAAAAATGGCTCTCCATCTGACTCCAGTCTCCGTGAACTGGGTCTTAATTGGCCATACATTATGAGCTGCAGATGGTCATCTGAATTCAAATGGAGCCAAATGCAGTGACTGCTGAAATAAAAGCAGTGGCATCTCTAGTCCTGAAAATTGTTCAAATAAAGTCCAAAAATCCATTTTTACATTGCATCAGCCAGTCATCCCTCAAGTCACATGGACTGGATTTTTAAAACTATTTTATCTGTAGTAAAATCATTCAGGGTTGGGGTTGTTTTTTTTTGTGCTGAAGCTTTTAGTTATCTTGTTTTGTTAAATTGTTCTTTGCTTGGTAGTAGCATGGGCATAACAACAGTTAACTCTCTCTCATCTGGGTCAAGACCGGTTCACTGAAGGTTAAAGCGGCTAAGCTTTAAAGACAAGGGATTGAAGCTTTGTTGAGCTTCAGATTCTTTTTTCCAGTTTACTAAATCCATAATCTCCAGCCTTGAATTTCTTTCACTGAAGAAATTTCCATAATGGCAGTTTATTTTTATAGTCACAGTCTTAGAGGCGGCTTGTCTTCCGTGCCTTTTTTTTCCAGAGAAATTCACAGGGTAAAATGGGGCATGTGAGGGCTTTGTGAATGTCAAATTACAATTTTGGTGATGATGACTCACGAGAAAAAAAAAGTTTAGGGTTGACTAAGGAACTTCATGAGCATTGCATTATACAGGGCTAATTAATCCATTGAAGACAAGATAGACATCTGACATTCTTTTGATGACTTTACACATCCTCAGTTAGGAAACTTCACGTTCTTCTCAACTTTCAGTTGTGTTATTCTTCCCTTTCCATAATTTATAACTACCTCTACTCATATTCATTCACAGTACTATCATTTTCTTCTTTTCCTTCACTATGAAAGTAAGACATTAAATTTAATGTAGATGTTTAAATATTGGTAGCTGACTAAAATCGAAGAATTGATTGAAAGTTACAAGGAACAGGCTTGGCCTTTAATGTTGGTCCATTTACAGAATTGTTACTGGATACAACTCTGTTATGAACATCTGATAAGGATTGTGGCCAATATTATAACCCTCTGGTGGATTTGATTCCTTAAGTCTGGTTAGGTTTTTTTTTCCCTTTTGAGTCACTATTATCTATTCTTCCTTTCTCTTTTTTTGGGATGGGGGACAGATGAGGTGTGGGGGGGGAGACAGATTTTAGAAATATCAAGTTTGGGAAAGTGTAAGTTTCCCCAGTTTGCATATTTTAAATTGAGTCAGGATCAGGCTTCTGCACATCTATTGTAGGATAAATGAATTAAGGGGGCGATGAACTGAATGCTGTGTAATTAATGTTTGGTTTGACACATGGGCCAAATTACTCGCTATTTAAAGCTGTAGTTGACAACTATGCATTTTCAGCTTTTTTTTTTTACTATAGAGCAGGAGCAGGAGAGCCCATAATAAATATGGGAGTTTTACTCCTCTGCCTACTACTGCATTCGTGATAGTTTCTGACACCTCTTATAGTTAGTTTTAATTTTCAAAAACCTATTCACATATCTTAATGGATAACATTTTTGCAAATAGATAGGAGATTCGTATAAATGCTCATCTACCAACTATAATAAGGAGCCTTCTTTCCTCCACCCCATGCTGTCAGCATCTTTAAAATAACATGCAGTTGGCCACTGTTGTTTTATTGAGGAACTCATAATTGAAATTAAATCCTTTCATTGCTTCCTTGAATACAGATGAACAGCTGAAGGAAATACATTATACTAATGCATTTGCCTATTGACTCACATATGCATTTTTTGTGTATATAACTAGCAGAGGGAAGATTACATTTTCATTACAACTTCCATAATTCACATCCAGAGATCATACTGGTTGAGGAAAATAGAAGGTGTAATCCAATTTATCTGGAGATCAGAACAGTTATCTTACTTGGACTAACAGAATTATGTTTGAGAAGAGAGACTAGCTTTTTCCTGGTAGTAAAATGCACTTTTGAATGCAAAGTTTAAGAATTTTTTAAAAAATCAAACTTTGAAAAGAAAAACAGAAATCGGGACAGTATTTTTTTTTTTTTTGCAGGGAATTAAGGAGTAAACTGAATTTAAACCTTTGCAGATACTTAAGGAGCCTACTGTACCCTTAGAGTCTGAAACCCAAAATAAACAAAACATAAACCCAAAATAAACAAAATGCTCACCCCTCTAGTTTAGAAGATTTTTAAATTCTATGAGGCCCAAGCGACCAATCTTTTCCCTTAAAATAATTTTACTCCTTCAAATTGGAAAAATATTTCAGAGCTGACCCTTTTAATGGTGGCCCTGAAGTTTGTCCAGTTATTATAAAGATGCTTGGGCTACCTCAGTGAGAAGTGTCTTGATAGAAAATACTTAATTCATAAAGGAGAAAACCACTCTATTGTTCACCTAAAAATAGTTTTATTTATTATAGTTATTATTTCATATCTTGACTTCCTGTTTTTCAGCCTCACATCCATCATCTTGTAAAGTAACTTAAATTGAGACATGCATCACAATTGATTGTAATTCCAGGGCAGAAATTACAGAAAAATTTAAATGTAGGTTTTATCAATGATGTATAATCAATCCCTCCAGTGCTAAATTATTTAAGGATGTGGCCTACTTTTGAAGAATAAAGCAACTTGTTTAAGAAGTCACCTATCAACCTGCACCATCAGGAAATCAAACATCTGGTAATGACTCAGTCATCCCAGTGAATCCTAGATACTAACAATTCATGCTGATTCTTGCAGATCCTTATTAAAGCATTCCAAAATCCTGCAGAACCCGACTGGCCTATTTAAACATGCATGCAAACCAAAAATGTTGCCTGCTTTTGTTTGTTTTGTTTTGTGCCAGCAACCACACATGCTTTTGCCTTCATAAAATAATTAGATGGACTTTTGCCCAATTCCTGCATCTTGAAGCAAGTTACAGTTTGAAGCTATTTTTCCTCCTCTGTATTTATTCTTAATGTTTTAGAATCAAGATTGCTTTTGCAATTTAACATCCATTTTTTCATGTTAAAAGATTTGTGGGTTCTTTATCAAACCAACATGTATCCTATAAAAAACAAAAAACCATCCTGGAAACAATCAGAGCTAATAAAACAGCTTTATTTCTCAACAGCTGGATCTCCTTAGCAGCACTAAGTTCTTAATCAAAATGGTAATGTAAGTGAGCATATTTTGTGTAGAACAGTAATGCAAGAAATTCTACAGGATTAGACTGCTATGGTAGCTGAGGTATATATACCATGAACTGTACAGAGATTAAAATTGGGGACAAACAGTGTGTTTAATTTTAATTTAATTTTAATTTTATTAAATTTCTATACCGCCCCTCTCCCGAAGGACTCGGGGTGGTGAACAGC
>JAEANM010025301.1:0-10969 GCA_017656035.1 Myanophis thanlyinensis | reverse complement strand
TATTATTTGGATTTCTCAACCACCACTCTCCCGAGGGACTCGGGGCAGTGTACAATCAACTAAAAAATAGACTAAAAATACAAAATACAAAAATAGACTTGAAATATAAATTAAATGATTAACAATTAAAAATTATAAAAAAAATAAAATTTAAAAATTTAAAAACCCAATCAACCCCAAAATTAATGTTCTGCCATGCATAAATTTAACTTTAACTTTGGCAACATCGGTGCAGACTTATATGGAGTGGAATCACAATATGCTCTTTTTTGGTTTATGTATATAAAAACACCCTTCATTAGCAAACCATACTGTTGTAAGTCATATACCTCATTTGGAACTGCTAACACATTTACATTGTCTAGTTAATTATCTATTCCACACACTCTCTTCATCTCTTCAGGCAAACCAGAAAATTATTTCAAGTTGAAAGATTATTTTTTAGCAAGAGGATGGTTGTTATTCCAAAAAGGAGAAGAAAAGAAACATACAAGTGTTCATTTGCATGTGTTGACTAACATGCTTGCAAAATTAAAATGGCTTCTTATCTGATGTTGAGAAGCACACCTGGTTCAGCACAATTGAAACTGAAATTGAAATGATAATTGATTGGTAGAATATTGGTGAAAACTGAATAGAAAAAAAGTGCTGAATAGCCAAGATCTGGATTCAGGATCTGAAGGAAACTTTATTTAAGGGGAAGAGTTGTAAAAGATTCCCCAAGAGCAAAACTGGAATATGTATTTATTTATGTTACTGGAACCCCCTAGAATCTTGAAGAACATGCATTAAAAATAGTGTTCAAAAGGATAGACATGCATTGACAATTAAGAGCAGGGTGCTTTCAAGTCCATGACAAAAATCCACTTCTGGCTTTCTCCCAAGCTTTGTGTTTCAGAAGCCTAATTTAAGATATGTGTAAAGAAAACCTATTTGCTGTTAATGTATGACAATTGGAAATCAGAAACTCTTACAAATTGCTTAGAGCTAGGAGTAGATTTACAATCAGTTTGTGGCTGTCCCTATCCCAGAAACTAGAAAAAAAAATTGAAGCATTCAGCTTGAAAGAAAGAGGATTATGGAATAATAAAAGGGGTACTCTACTCCAAAGGTACATCTAAAGGTAATTCTTTAGACTATTTGGCAAGTATTAGTAGTAAAGGGCCCCAGAATTCATGGCCTGACTTAGGCTATTTCTAGCATGCTGGATGTCGTGGTTAAAATATCCTTGTAAGAAATGCCAAGCCATATTTTCTGAGTTCCCTTGAGAATGGGTTAGGTTCTTGTTTACTGATGGGCAGGATAAAAGAGTCCATTATGAGTGAGGCTAATTAACAATGATATCTCCACACTTGTGAATGTAGATCATGAAACATATTCATTTAGGCCCTTTGCTTGATATTCATAGACTCACACCGCTTTCTCAATCATTATTCCCATTAACCCTGGGGCTTTGTGTTTCCATTAGTTTTGGCCCCTGGTTTTTAAAAGTGAAAGTCCTACTCCTAGTGCTCTGATACTGTTCCACATTTTGATTCTTGCACTTTTTCATATCTCAAGACCCCAACCTTAATTCTCACCCTATTAAAGATCTTATGGTTCTCCACAGTGACACTGTACTACGAGATTGCCTTTAGTCCTACTCTTCTTATCCTATTAGCTAATGCTTCTGTTTCAGTAGTAGAAAAAGTGCTCTATATAGAGGCAACCAAGTCCGACTAAACTAGGAGCCATCCTCAGGCTGCACACTCTTGCAGCTGACAAAACTATGTCTCTGCATTTACATTATTTTGCACTTCTCATCCTTTTTGAAACCTCAGCTGTGTAGCTTTGCAAGGTGTTTCATCAGTTGATCAAGTTGGCTGCCAAAGCATAGTATGGAGGGCAGTTGGAGATTTCCTCCTATCTTTTGTACTGTGGCAATGCTGGCTAATGGATAAGTCACAGTGGTAATTCTGTTTCTGGAAGATCTTGTTGGAACTTGGGTTTGGGGTGAAAATGAGAATTAAAAAGATAGGCTTTTCCTACTATTGAGTTAAAGCACTACCCACTCACTTTTGAGTCAGCATTCACCCTTTAAAAATGCTGTCCATAAAATTTATTATACCCATTGGCCATCCCTGTCCTGCCTATTGCACTGGTTTTGAGTCAGTGCCAAATAATGTCCTCATGGTGGAATGCATTGACTCATTATGGGCAAGTGATTTGATTTTCTGTTCCGGTTTTGCTGCCATCCTTTTTCAACACATCACCAGCTAGTGAAGAAAACCACCAACTAGCATTGCAGTAGGAACCGAGTGGCATTTCTCAACTTTAAATGAATACAAAGCAAATATATTAGGCAAAAATGCCAGGACAGAAATAACCCCACATTTGGGAGGTTTAGATTTTGTAACTACTTTGGTGGTCCTGGAGTTCAGGAAATCAGCTGCTAGAGAACCACTTTCTTACTTCATCGGAAGTGAGGCCTGGAGAGGGAAAGAAATGATTGAAGATGTCAAATACAGGAGACCTGGCAAATCAGCAACAAAAATTTTCTGAACAGTGTAATGAAGAAAAAGGGGGCTGCTGCATCTGAAGGTAAAAGGTATATCAGTTAAAGCAGATTAGAACAAACACTGTGACTCTCTTCTTCCTCTAACTAAATAGTAGAGTTGTGCTCTTCTCTCCTTTATCTTGTCAGATACCTGGAGAGCAGTTGGTGTAAAAAAAAAGTAGTGAGATGAGGGACACCTTGATGTTATTGCTGGGAGATGTTAGAACAAGGGGAAAATACTAATTTTAGATCAATAGAGCTAGGGGCAATGAAAAGTTGTCTCAGTTAAAGGCTAGAAACGAGATAAGGGCAATGCTGGGAGAAAATTGGTGTTATCAGGACATGATTGCATCTTGATTAAGTGCAAATGGGGAGAGAGCCTATTATATGAGGACTGTTCCCCATCTGAAACTAAATTATAAAGCAGAGGAATTTGTTCAGTGACTCTTTTATAGGTACAGGCAGTTTTATTTTTCTGAAATTGCTAAATGTCCACTACAATGTAAGATTTTAATCCACTTTTAGAGTCTGGGTATTTTTTTAAAAAATAGCCTCTTCTGCTGATCACATTAAATGTAGCTGGTTGCATTTGTTTCTCCAAAATAAAACTGAGCAGCGTTCATGAGCAATTTATTTTGATACTGAAAAGAGGTACTTGCCAGAGCTCTTCATGCATAACTATTGAAAATAAAAAAATGTGAAAGACTGAAGATGGTAGGAAGAATAAACCTATGTCCTAATTTTTGCCTCCCACTCTCTCCTCTTACCCATATCTGTATCTTATTTATTTTGTACTCATTTTATGTGGGTGGAGTGGTGGGTGGTATATAAACTGATCCTTTGTAAAAAGTTTTGTGCTTCTGATCCAATATGAATTCTACTTAGAGTTATTCATTCCTTTAGGGGAGATTCCGGTTTATTGCAACAACCTTTCTTGGAGAAGTCATATAATTCAATATGTTCTTTCCATTTTTTGCCTCGAGAAGAATTTAATCTTGATGCATGTACAAAGTTCGCACTGTGGATGTGAATTGTCTCCATACACATTTTCTCTTATGAAAATTGCTCAGTGTATTTTAATATATAAATAATAAAAAAGTAGATATAACATCTGGGCCCTCTTTCCTACTACTGTATTAGAGGACTGTGTGGGGAGAAAATGCTGCCAATTTGACTTTTTATGCTTACCTTGACCACTGGGCTGACCTAGACAGAACTGAAGGAGGCAGTGTGAGACAAGAGGGGCCTGGAGATTTCTGATCCATAGAGTAGCTGAGGGTTGGACCCAGCTGAATGGCTAATGATGACACACATACATTGTTCTAAATATATAAATCAAGACCAAGATAGACATTAGCTGTGTTGACAGTTATATGCTCAACATGACTTATTTCTGCAGAAACACGAAATGGCTATTTTTCCATTCACATTAAACAACATACATCTTTTCCCCACTCCTTTTTCTTCCTTCCAATCCACACTCTTTTTCTTTTAGCATTTTCCGCACCCATAGTTCCCACTCCCAGTTTTCTGATAAGTCAAGCAGTTTAATTGATAAACGGACAGCGACGTTGCAGAGAAGCATTCTAGGTTAATCTGGTTAAAGACCTGGAGTGTTTGGGAAAAGTTCAACCCAAGCTTTTGTCCCAGAGTAATGCATTCCTGCAGGAGGAAAGAGGAGAGGTCCTTCTTTGCTGAACTTCTTGCTTTAGAAATTTCAGTGATGAAGAAAATGACAAAGGGCTCAAAAACCAACTCTATACAGTATACACCTTTGACAATAGCAATTCGGTTAAATAGTTCTTCAGAGCTTAATCCGGGAACTGGCAAGCTGGTGATCCCAAGCTGTTTCGGATTTCAACTCTCATTACCTCCAGCTAGCATGATAATCAGTAAATGGTTGTGGGAAGAGTAGTTTAAAATATCTTCCTCTTAGTTCTGTTTCAGGAAATGAAAGTGGTGGGCTTTGGGAGGGGATGAGCCTATTACGTTCAAAGTTGTTTTTCCACAAAACATTCTTGCTTCTGCTGATACTTGGTACCTTAGGGCAGGGGTCTTCAACCTTGGCAACTTTAAGACTTGTGGACTTCAACTTCCAGAATTCCTCAGCCAGCTTTGCTTTGCTGGCTGAGGAATTCTGAAAGTTGAAGTCCACAAGTCTTAAAGTTGTCAAAGTTGGAGACTCCTGCCTTAGGGGATCTTGAATAGGACCCAGGATCCTTGACATTCAGCTCCATTGTAGTCAGTGGAATAGAGCCTCTTACATTTGTTTCATACTGCTCTTACGTGTGATACTATGAGGGTCATTGACTGAAAACTGTAAAGCCAAACTGTAAACATTGACTAAGTGTTCCCAGGAATGGTCCCTGCAGGAGCTATGGAGATTAATGAGCATTAATTATCTCCTAGCTGCCTGTCACCAGGGGATCTCAACATACCTTGCAGACGGGACTGAATAGGCTCAGAGAGACAGAGAAGGGGAACTTTATTAAAGCTTTGTTTTAATAACCTCTTCCATCTCCTACATCTAACCTTCCCTTCTCTCAGAAGACTCTTGGCTTTCGGGAAACCTCAGCCCCTTCAATGTAATGTCTACCTTCTTTATGGCAGCAGTTCTAGTTTACCATAAATGTTCTTACTTTTTAATTAGAGTTGTTTTGAAATGCCACTTTCCATATTGAATTGTTCATAGGACACTATTTGGATTATACCCTGTGATAAATATATTTAACCACAGTGTGCCATCCATATCTTCCAGTAGGACTGGTTTGTCCTAATATAGCCGCGTGGAAAGAAACGTGAATGATACATTTTAGTGCAAATTATCTGAAACAAAAAAGTATAAAGTATGCACAGGGATCTCTTCTGGCAATCAATATCAATTATTAGTATGACAGGAAAAGAAGGGGAGATGGAATCCCATATTTTGATGCAGAAGAGCACAGCTTTGATCCAAGGCATCTCTAGTTCAAAGAGCAAGTAGCAGGTAATGAGAAAAGACTGGGTCTAAGATCTTGGAAATCCATGGACTGAATTCACTGATGATCGTACTATGTATTGGGTCCTCTGGGCATTTACTCTCACTTTAGTTAATTTATTTTAAAATTCCTTAATTTAATTTTTAAAATGTGAAGGTAATGATAACTGAAGCATTGGTCTCAAATGTAAATTGATGCAACAATGCCTGTGGGCCCTAGATGTTTGCAGCCCAGTGCTTGAATTGCATTCTGATAAATTAATGTTTTGTAACTTGCCACACATTCCAGGGCTACCATTTTCTGAGATTTCTGCTAAATAGTTTTGCTGTCAAAATTCCAAATGTTCCTCCTAACCCTAAATTTTAGAGATATCTCCACTAAAACATCTTGTGGTTAGAGTTTAAATGTATCTTAGTGCAGTGTATGAATCCAGCCACTGTAATTTGTAAATCATGGTTTAGATCTTAGTATCGTGTTCAAATGTGGCAATCCTGCAAACTCCTAAAATGATCAATTTGTATAGCATGCCACAAATGATTTCACTTAGGATCGAGCAAGAAATAAACAAGACCATATGGTTTGAGATACATAACTTTCTGCATACATTTTTGAATTAGTCTTAATTTTATCAGTTCTATTGGTAATTTGTTCATCTTTAATTTTTTTTCATAAAAATCTGTCTTAAGATAGAGAGCTAAACTTCAAAGCATACATCAAGCCATTAGTATAAAATACGTGGTCAAGCAATTACTGCTAAAATATATACATCTATTGGGCTCAAGGACAAGTCATAGCAGATACTGTGAGTCATTCCAAACTAACTTTTCTATAAAATTATTATTTTTTGCTGCAGGATAACACCGAATCTCCTAAACATGTAGTCGCATCTCACTGAAATACACATATGTACATACTGTTTTCTGAAACTCCCACACAAAGGGGTCCTACTCTACACTTGCTACCCTTTGGATGAATTGTGTGATTATAAGAACAGCTGATAGAGTAACAGTGAAATTGGAGATGGCTACCAGTCATGATCACTCAGACTTCAAAAGATTAAGAGCTTAATTGCATGGCAGGATGTGACATTATGTCTTGCTGCTGGGTGATGGAATAATAATCCCATTCCCCCCTCCCCAAGATATTTTCCTGCTTTTAGCAAGCACTGTGGCTATCTCTTCTTTTACAAAGGGAATGCAGGGGTTGAACAAGCATACAAATGAAAAAGCCTTAGAAAGCCAGGGGGTAATGGTAGTGTAAGGGGTGGAGCTTCTACATCCCCCTGACTGCCTGGTGTCCAAACAGCAGGAAGAAGGTGGGGATACAGCAATATATGCATGACTGCATGCATTCACAGAACAAAACCAGCTTGTTACATGCCTACCACCAGCAGTCTCCCCTTCCTCCTCAATGTAGTGCCATGGGGTGCTGACTCCTTTCATTTGGGAGCAAGCCATCGCTTGAGAAATTTGCTATTCAGATCTTTTCTAGCCCATAATATGGATACCACAAATAGGGCATGAGCATAATAATCATGCTCAGACCTGTGTTTCCCAGCAAAGTGGCACTGAGGAATATGTATGTCTGTGCCTTCATGTCAGTGTTGACTCTTGTTAAAGTGACTGGACAAGTCAAGTTTCAGGACAAAGATTTTGGAAATGGTTTGCCCTTGCCTTCTTTTTAGGACTGAGAGAGTGACTGGCCCAAGGCCACCCAGGTGATTTTGTGCCTAAGGTGAGATTCTGAATTTCTAACCTGCTGCCTGAAACCACTACACCAAACTATTTATCACTGAGGAATATACTGTCTAGAATCCTGGAGATAATACCCAAGGACATTGAACATGATTCAGAAAAGGTGCTTTTGACCCTCTCTCTCTTATGCATTAAACTAACTTTGACACTTCCAGGCTTCCATACAAGTTTGAAAAAAGTCAAAGAGAACTCTTAAAATGTTAATGTGTTTATCCAGGCTTCAGCAGAAGCCTGAAAAAAAAGTTGGGCTGCTTTACTGAATCTCACTGAGGTGCTAATCCCAGGCCTGAAGCAATTCTTCTAAATCATTTTTGAAGTGTGTGCAGCTTTAATGAGTAGGAACCTCTTCCATGAGTTTAAATAATCCGTTTTAATAGTGTCCCAAGTTGGTGATCATCACTATTATCTTGCGGTAGCAAATCCCACAGTTGAATTATGCATAGTTTGAAAAAGTGTAACTTTCTTTTTTATTTCCCTTGAACTTCTCAGATTCTAATATTATGTGAGGAAGAAGGAAAATATCTTCCTTTGTTCCACATACAATACCAGGCATTGTTTCATATGCCTTTTATTTTATAAATTGATGCTCTCCTTTACTGTTGTTTAAAAGTAAAAAAAGAAGGCCTTGTGTTGTAGAACAGTTTTCTCTTGGCTATGATCTGATCTGGAGCTTCATTTGGTGTGTACGACGTTTTTCTCACCGAGAAGGTACACATGCTGCCATGAAGATGGATCATCTTGATACAAGCTAGCCCAGGGGTGGGCAATTATGACTCCTTCATGACTTGTGGACTTCAACTCCCAGAATTCCTGAGCCAGCGTGGCTCAGGAATTCTGGAAGTTGAAGTCCACAAGTCATGAAGGAGCCATAATTGCCCACCCCTGAGCTAGCCTGTTCTCTGGCTTCTGTTTTCTTGAAATGGCTGAACTGAAGCTCCCTCTTACGAAAGCTTGAGTTCTGCAAAGTGATCTACATTTTTGGGAAACAGCGACAGCCTCTTTGAGGGCAAAAGGCTTGACCTCTGAAAATGAAACTTATGTTTGGCTGTTCTCCACATTAGAATTTGACTGGATGTCAGTGAGAGCAATTCTGGGAAGAGTCTATTGCACTGTATTTCTAACTATCTGCGATCCTGTCACTCTTAATAAGATCACTCTCTTCCTGTCAATAATATCATTCATTGCTGAGACATAAGCACAGGGAGGGGAGTGGGAGATGTCATTTCTTCCAACCCACTCACCAGTGAAATAATCTTTTAGTGAAGTAATATTCCACAGCAGGAGAAAATTCTGAGGACTAATTTGGATGAATAAAATATTTTAATAGGGTTGGAGATGACAATGACATGTAAGTTCTTTCTAAAAGACAAGAAAGGGAAAAGTTTCTTTTTCCTCTCAGTTACCAGTTGTGATCAGTTCCCACATAGCTTAATCAGTTCTTTCCACTCCATAAGCACATCTCTAATCTGGCTATGTCTCCCCTATCCATTGGATGAGAACTCCCTTAATTTTCTGGTTACATAACTCTTCCAACTTCATTTGTTGAAAGGGAGTGGTGAATTGAGTACAGGATAAAAATGAGTGTTAGGGGACAGAATATAAAGGAGGACCTGGAGACTGACCAGTTTGATATATTTGTCAGTTTTCCTGTCCCGTGGATGGTCAGAGGGTTATATGCCTTGTAGCGATGAACTGATCTGAAGTTCTTGTGTTTGCCCCCTACATTTGGGGTGATTTTGCCTTGGACTGTCCATATATAAAGTTGTGTATGGAAGGCAGACTTTTAGCCCTCTTGTGATCATCCACAGATAGGTAGAAATTCATGTCTTAAATGCCCAATTCTTATCAGGCTCATAGGGCACCTGTATTCTTCTTAAAGGCTGGTCTTAATTAGTATGTTTAAAAGAAGTCTGGTCCCATTCACAGGTTTTGCAAACAGTCTTTAATTGAAGTTTCATTCTGATTTTGATCGCAGGAACAATTTGAATTAAATGGGTAGCCCCAAGTCAGTTAGATAAATGAGTAGTATAAGATAAGATAAAGGAAGGGGAGAGGGATTACAAAGGTTAAGGATCAGAGCTGAGAATGGAATCACATGTGATTAAAAGAATATGCTCCATTGCTCTATAAAGTTGACAAATAATGCTATATATTATGCACCAATTGACAACTGGGTCATTTATAGTTGCCAGATCCCTGTTCCCATCCAACTTCTGATGAATCACAGCACCCAGCAATCACATTCCTTTCATTTTAACACAAAGCAGCTAGCAAAAAGTGCATCTCTGGCAAAAGCCATGGTTGGAAGGCCATCCTCCACAAAAACAGATTCTCATACATACAATTGCTGTCATTCGCTTACTGATAAAAGGGCCCTCATTAGATTGAGAGCTTTTATGGGTAACAACCTTGTTTTTAATTTTTCCGCACAGAACTAACTAGGTGCTGCATGTTACCTAAATGTTAAATAGGGCTTTGCGTGCTTCAAAAACAGTTCAGAAAAAATTATTTGAACTCTATGGGAAGACAGCATCTTTGTTATTCATCACAACTGGCTGTTGTTGTTTTTCAGGCTTCCGTGCAAACCTGAAAAAAAAAAGATGCTGCTGCTTTAAAAGTTGCATTAAAAGAGCAGTTTCTTAGCTTGAAAAAGTCAGCTTGCTTTAATGAATACCAAAGAGAAATATGCCATGTGAGCTGCAAAGAAAGGTCTTCTTAATCAGTTTTGAAACATGCACCACCCTACTGAATATTTAACTCTCCTGAATATGAAATTGTCCAGATAGTTAGGACAGAAAGGTCTACATAACTTTTAATTACAAATGTAGCCAAATGAAATTTTTGTTGAGTCTATTAGATAGTGACTAAATTTGCTTGACATGCTTACTTATGCTTGTGGCTTAATCAAGTGAATTTCTTGAGTGACAGTGAACTGTAAATTAACCATAAATAATAGCATGTTTTGATAGCAAAATTAGCTAAATTATGGTTTGCTAGTTTGCAGTTCAATGTGTGGTACAAGCCATTTGCAATTTGATCTCAGTCTCAATTTAAGCAAGGCAGAGGACCTTTGCTATCAATGCAGGAAAGCCTTTGCTAAATATATGTATGAGACAAAATGAGAGAGCAAGCTATGTTCTGGCTCCTCCTGAATTTGGCTTCTATCACTGACCTAGATAGGAGTGGTGATCAGGTATGCCAATACTACAGCACAATTCACAATTTAGATTCTTCTCAATAAAGGAATAAGAATCCAACCCTTCTGGATGTTTCCCCCTTGCAACCCTCCCAATAATGAATACATTATTTAAAAGCAAGAAAGCAACCCTCATTATCATATCTAGAAAATTATCCCGCTCCCCTGAACCAGCAATTTGCCTGCCATGCAGCTCCACTCCGACTTGCCCATTAATTACAGGGATGAAAAATCATTTGGAAGTCAGGAAAGGAAACTAATTGGATCTCCCCCCCCCCACCAGTAAGAATTAATGAGAGACAAAGAAGCTATAACAAGATGGTATCCAGAATCACTGGAAAGGGTCTACACTGGAATCGTCTCTTTCCTTTCCTGTGCTTCCCCTGTTTTCTTTCTTTTAATTATAATTTGAACTATAGCCACTCATCTTCCCTTAGCCCAGGGGTGGGCAATTATGGCTCCTTCATGACTCGTGGACTTCAACTCCCAGAATTCCTGAGCCAGC
>JAEANM010025300.1:0-10969 GCA_017656035.1 Myanophis thanlyinensis | reverse complement strand
TCTCTCTCTCTCTGTCTTTCTCTTTCTCTATAGTTGCCTTATCTTCATAGAAATTCCTTCCCCTTCCTTTTTCCCACCCGACTCTACTCTTTTTTTTCCTGACTGTTCACTTTTATTCCAGAACTGCTTTCAAGATTTCCCTGCCGGCTGTCATGAAGTCTAAGAAAAAGAAACTGAAAGTCATGATGTAGCTACATGGTTGATTCCTCTTGCCCTCTGCATGGAATCCTGCCTCCCAGATTGTAACTATAAAGCTACAAAAGTGAAGTGCTAGAAAAAACAAAGTGTATGTTTGAAATGATCAACAAAGGGCTAAACATTTCAAACCAAGGCATGCATTGTCCAGAGCACTGTTTCTATACTAAAGTGTTACAAGATCGGGGTGTTTCTACCACTGGTTTAAACCAACACCTGAAATCAGAAGAAAGGAAATAAAGTTGGTATGTAAAACTTATTTCATGTATTGTAGGTAGAGAAATCAAACTGGTTTAAGTCTTGACACCTTAATTTCAAACAAAGCCCCTTTTATTTAAGTTGGAATTGTGATGGATTGACATTTCAGGGCTCCTGGGCTGGTCCCTGCAGAAGCCTTTTTGGGGAAGAGAAACTTTGTGATATAAAAAAAGCATTCAAGCCACAGCTATTTTTCATTATAGTTAATAACTGGTCTAAAAGATTTTTAACACCCATTTTTGACAGCAGTATCTGCATCCGGATTTATGTGAACCCAAACCCACAAACTTTATTCCAATGGAATTCTTAATATTTATCCCTTAATAATTTTGGTATTAAAAATTGCCTACAATACGTGATTTAGCATGTTTCCCTCTGTCTCCAGTTAGCATTAATGTCCACACAGCCAAAGCATTGTTCACTCCATCCTTTAAATAGTGTGACTTCTTTTTTTTTTTTTAAGGAACGAAAATGAAAGATTTGCTCTCTTATTTGGGGGTGTGTGTGTGTGTTCCTTAATTCCTAGAATCAGTTGAATTTGTTTAATTTATTGAGATGCCTCTTCCTTCCTTAACTGTTGACTCGTTGGATGGTAGTTTGGTTTAACTATCTTTTTTCACTGCTCCTCAATAAAAGTACCTAAGAAGAAGGGCATACTTTCTGTGCACTATTCTTTATGAAATATACCTTGGCCATCGATTATATGTTAAGTTCATAAGATGCATAAAAAAAACAAAAAAGAGATTGAATTGCTCAAGTTGGTCTTGTAAGTAGTTAGTTCATTATATTGAGGCATTATAAAAAGGCCAAGGCCACTGGTTGATGCTTAATTGAGGAAGTAGCTTTAGAAAGTAGCCAAGTTATTCCAGCTTTTTGGTGTGAAAGGGACTAGCTTTGGAGAAGTGCTTTGGGTGACAAGGGTTGTTGGCCCATCCCTGACCGCCATTCTCAGGACGAATGTCTTTGGCATACACAGATCAAGCTGCCTTTTTCACTTTTCCAATGTCCTCAAATCCTGGATTTCAAGCCTTTAGCCATCTTAATAGATCAGTCATAAGAAGGATCTGAGCTTAGAACTGGAAAATTATTTGGAGAAGGACACTGCGTGAAAAAAACAGCTCTGATTAAAAATAGCTGCTACACTGCTAGGCCTTTTAAGATTCATTTTAATTCGTTAATGATCTGCAAAGGAAAAGCATCCAGCTGTTTCTTACTTACAAAGAATCCTCTTTTCTTGTTTGCAATCGATTCTGTGGTAGACATTGAGCTAATAGTTCTTGACCAACTTGAATTATTCCAAGTTATCAATTTCAAATGTTAATTCCTTTCTGCACAGCATTGTGTGGCCCAGGAGTGGCGGGCAGCGTCTTGGTTCTTGACTGCAAATTCTTGCCTTGCGGAGATTTGTATCTGTGGGTTGGTAGAACATCTGGCCAACAACAGCTGGGGCTCTGTTGGTTAAGAAGACCACAATTCACACAATATACCCAACCTGATTCCTGAGTTCGCTGTTGTTTTTTTCTAGATTGCACATTACATTGAATGGTTCAAATGTGCTACATTATCTCCCCATTCCAAAACTTTTAAAAAATAAACCAAATTTGCGATTACGTGACCCCAGGACCCTGCAACTGTCTTAAAGATCAGTTGCTAAACGCCTGAACTTTGCTCATGGGGACACTTGCAATGGTTGTAAGGGGAAGGACTGATTGCAAGTCCCTTTTTTTCCCACTGTCCCTGTAATTTCGGTCTCTAAACAAATGTTTGTAACTTGGTGACTAGCTGTATAGTTTGTGGAGTTTGGCCTTCATGTATTGTGTGAACCCAGCCTCTCTTATTGTTGTTCCATGGTTTCTGTCAATACTAGATGACCGACTGAATAAACTACGTAGCACACTGAATTTGTAAACTGGGGTTTAAAAAACATAATTGGTGGCATCCCAAACACAGATGCCAAACCAACAAGCAAAATAATGATTAAGTGCAACGGATGAAGCCAGCCTTACTTTTTTTTTTTTTTTAAATGGTGACCTTTTAAAAGCTCCTGTGATTTCCAAAGTTAAAACTTACTTGGGCTAATTTTGGAGAACAAGATGTGGGAAGCCTTCGGCCAGCCGTGGTGAAGAAATCGGTGTCCGACCTTGCACGCCTCCCGGGGTCTAGATTCCTCCAGCTGCTGTCACTCGATCGCAGAGGAGAAGGCGGAACGCTGGACAGCGATCTCTTGGAATCCCTTTCTGTGGCCATGGAAGATCCTCTTCTGACCCTGGGTGCTAATTTCTTGACCATCATCAAACAAAACTGTCTTTTCTCCTCCTCAAGTTCACGCAGCCGGCTGCGTTTCTGCTGCTCTAGCTTCTTTAGCATCTGTGGAAGAAGAAAAGAAAGAAGGAGAATTCCAAGAGGGAGCACCATCAAGCAAGGAGAATGGTGTCTCCTTGCTTCAGGTAAACAGAAATGTTGACTGTTGTGCTCCAGAGACATCAAGAATCAAGATGTGGCAGATCCTGTAGATCAGTGTTTCTCAACCTTGGGAACTTTTAAGAAGTGTGGACTTCAATTCCCAGAATTCTCCAGCTCAGGGCTGGTTGATGAATTCTGGAAGTCCATACTTCTTAAATTTCTTAACATTGCTGTTGAGAAAAAGTGGGACATTTAGCATGAGGTAAATAGACAGATTTCTGAGTCACCATGTTTTGTGTGCTGTTGCTGGAAGATTTCTGGTTGTTAAAAAATATTAACCAAGTTTGGCCAGCCTCAAATCTGTTGCCACCAGCTTGCCAATGTGTGGTATACAGGTTCCAGTAGAGGACTACAAATTTATGTCTTTTCATCATTGCCTTGACTTTACTTTTTCTCATCTCAACCTAGCATGGTTGGGAGGATAAAATAGGTATTATTTAAGCTCCTGACTCTGACATCGGTCTATAAATAGAATAAAGATATAATAAAGTCGATATCTCACATTTTTGCCAGTCATAAAGGGCAGGCTGAATCATTGAAATTCCCGGCAGTGAAATGGGTCATCTTACCGTGGCTAACTCCTTCTGTTCTTTGATAATCCTATTCTTGACTTGCTGAGGGGCCGTCAGGAGATCTGCAAGGCAAAAGGAGTAGAAGGAATCATTCTTATATAAAAACATCAAAGAGATTTTGGGATCACTGCCCATGGCCATGTTTGCTCAATGTTATATAGAGCCACCGAAGCAGTACAGTGCTAAAATCTTTGAACGGGGTAGAAAATGGATGCTTCTCTTAAAATGCCTGGGCTCGGAGTGATCTACTGGCAGATGGCAAAAGAGCTTGCTTTCGATCAGGCACCTAAGGAAGAGGATATCCTGGTTTATCGCTTGAAGGCAGCTGGATTAATTCCCACACGCTGGGCATCAGCTAAACATTGACTAAGGGCGTCAGACTGGTGACCCTTAATTTTTTTCACAACAAAGCTCCAAAGATCATCTTGTGTATCTATCCTGAGATGTTTCGCACTGGACATTCAGTCTAAAATTTGCAATTTGAGCTTTGCCTCTGCTAATCTTTCTTGGCTTTAGCCTTTATTGGCTGCAGCCTTTATTGGCTGCTTTATTATTTCTAGCGCTTCCGTGATCCTCCTTGTTTCTAGGTGGTGTTTTTTTTAATGAGGTCTTTGATCTTCTGGTTCTTCGATTTTTTTTTCTTCCTTTCATCTGTTCAAGCTTACTTGCATCTGATCTCAGCTGGCTAATCTTACTTTCCAGCCTGATCTTATTTTGGTTCGGCTTTTTTTCCCTCTTCGTTGATTTTGCATCCCAGGTATTCAGTTATAAGTGCAGCTGTGCTGTACATGAATTGTTTTTAGCATCATCATGATTATTATCACGGCACAGAAAATATTTCCTCACTATTGTCTTGAATTGGCTATGCCAGGGATGAGTTTCTGTATGTAGCTATGCTTTTGTTCCATGATTACGCTGAGATTTAGACCAACACAAATCAATAAGGGTTCATTCCCCCTTGCAAGGCATTCCAGCTGAGCTCTGATCTATGACGGGAGACACAACAATTTCAATGATGTGATCAGAAATCCAGAATTGAATGCACATCTCCTAGAGATATGTACATTATTCTAGCCTTATTTTGCATTTTATGTTATCTCTGGGAGCTAATTATGTGCAAATCTGTTTGCTTGGCTCCTATTTTGGGACTGTTATTGCTATTTTTTTAATGTTTCAATGGCTGTTTACCACATACACTGATAGGCTGGACATGAACTGAAATAAATGAATAAAATAAGTTTCAAATGATTAAGTATTATCCTCGTCCTTTGCCCAGAAAATGAAGAGGTGGATTCATCTTCAAGCAGTAAGAGCGATGGGGAAAGAGGAAGTATATTTACGGTATTTATTTATTTGTTTGTTTGTTTATTAAATTTATATACCACCTCTCCCAAGAAGGGACTCGGGGTGGTGTAGAACCAACTAAAAACAGAGACAATAAAATAAATATCAATTAAAAACAAATTAAAAGAATTAAATTAGGTGATTTCTGAATTCAAAACTGTGTATATACATGGAAGATATTATATATGGAAAGTACAATCCTTTAAGTATAGATTGTTAGTTGGAGTTTAAAAAATTAATTTTCACTACTGTGGCTGATGGGAACTGTCATCTGATCTATCTGGAGTAGGGTCGCTCCACTTTGTGAACTTCAACTCCCAGATTTCTCGGGGCGAAAGTTGGCTGGTTCTACGCGGGAGTGTCAGCGAAAGGAACGATGGGAGTTGTAGGGCAGCCCGAGTACAGAACATACCATTCCCACAGTGGGGGAGGACAGTAACAAGAAAGGGCCTCATTTGTGTTGTTTTCTACCACTTTCACCACAGACGGGCATTTTGTTTTTCTCTCCTCAGCTTCCACTCGCAACGCAGCGGGATATTTGAGGCTTTTTCTTTTTAGCCGCTTTGGCATTCCCGCACGCCTTTCGCGTTCCCTCAGACACGGCCGTCTCCATAGCAACGGAGGAAGGCGCCGGGCAAAATGGCGGGCAAGATGGTGGCGGAGAGAAGCGATCCTGAGGGGCGGAGTGGCCCGTCTTAGCCGCACTATGAGCCTCCTCCGGGGGATCCTCTGGGGGCTGCTCCTGTGGCTGTCCCGGGCCGGGGCCCAGGGTGGGTGAGGGGAAGGTTCAAGGCGGGTGAGGTGGGCTGAAGCTGCAATGGGCAGGCAGAAATCCAACAGGTCCCGCTTTGTGCCCGTTTGGTGTTTTTGTGGTTTAGTTCTGCTTTCCCTCGCAGCCATGAAATATCTTCCTCCTCTCTCCCTCCCTCCTGCCTTTCTTCTTTCCCATTCATTTTCTTTTTCTTTCTCCTTCCTTTCCGTCTTCTATCCAGCCATCCTTTCATCTTCCTTCCTTATTCCCTCCCTCTTCCTTCTTTTTTTCAATCTATCTCTCCGTCCTTCCGTCCCTTCCTTCCTTCCTTCCTTCCTTCCTTCCTTCCTTCCTTACTTACAATCTATCTCATCCCTCCATCCCATCTCATCTCCTTTCCTTCCTCCCTCCCATTTCCCTCCCTTCTTTTTTTCCAATCTGTCTCTCCTTCCTTCCTTCCCTCCATCCATCCATTCCTTCAAAATCAGGTTCACATGATCCGAATGAACCCATGTTCAGGAGGTGTACAATACCCAATTTTCTGAGCTAAACGTGGCTGAGTTGGTATAATAAACACCTGGAGCCCCCAAAAGGTGGAAATCCCCTCCCATACACACACTAACAAAGTTTAGCTTGTGCCATCATAGCTAAGTCTAAGGGAACATGGCTAAGAGAGTTATTGCAACCTGTTTGGTGTGCTCAAAAATATTGGTGTTAGTAACTCGTCATCTCTTTTAACTTCATTCTTTGCAGCTCCAAATGATGACATGAAAACACAGTCTCATAATCTCTTATGGTACCCTAGATTCCCTTAACTTGTACTGATGGTGAAATGAAATGATGAAGAAATTGACAAAGACCAGTTTAGAGAGAAAAGGTTTAGCAAAGATTTAATGAGTGATATCAATATGTCTCCAAAAAAATGATACTGATTTCCCTGTTTAGATTTCCAGCCTTCGTTTATCCATATGTCTGGGACTATGGTCACAGCTTCTTTGACCAACAGCAATGCAGATATTTTCTCTCTCTCTGTGGCAGACAATGAAACGGGTAAGCATCGTTCAAAACCATTTTTGGGACGATCCCAGGAAGCTCTGGAATTCCAAAGAGCATGGGGAAGAAATTGTTTTCTCCTTTGCAAAATGAATTAGCTTTACTCTTCATAGCGGGAATGATCCTTGAGAGATGATAATATACATGATAATGCAGCATCCAATCTGGGTCAGTCACTGGGACCAGCAGTTTAATTTTCTGAGCTTTCAGACACTTGAGCTCTGCATCTCTGCCAAGATCTTGGCTCTTGAGTATCTGATAAGCTGGTGGTGAATCTGCACGCCTGTTGACTGACAAGGGATCTGTTTTGCAGGCTTTAGTTATTTCCCTGACTATTTTTGTACCTGCTCAGCCAACAATCTTAGAAGCTGTGTATGAACGTATGTTCTTGTTCATTTCATATAGTAACATTCTGCTCTCTTCTAGGCGTGTTGCCCCCTTCAGACTGTAGTGGTAGAAACCGAACAGATGACTGGAGCTTGCAAGTCACACATCAAGGGGTGAGTAGAAAAAGTGATTATCCTCTTATTTTTGCCAATTAAAGATCTTAGATTAACTTCTGAAGTATCTCCTGTGAATCTCTTTCCATAAATTATTGGCCTAGATTCCCTCCTTTGGCGTTTTTTTTTTTTTTTTTTTTTACCATTGCAGTAAATAAGGACCCAAATAAAAATTTTGCTGTTTTATCCCCAAAGTGGGCTTAATATTCATAGTTAGGTTGTAATTTGTAAATGTTTCTCGGTTAATTGCTAACTGTCATATTTTGTATTTCAGAACGTTTCCAAGGTGACGGTGTCCTTAACCAGGCACCTGCAGCTGTGTGTCTCGAACGCCACCGATTGCTGTGTGGAGGCCCTGTGCTTGCTTCAAAGTTTGCAGGTCTCAGCATGTCAAGAGGGAAATGTGATGGCCCGGCTATTTATCCAAGCAGAAATATATGCTAATATAACTTCAGGAAACCTAACCGGAAAAATAGAAGGTATTTGATTCCTCCTGGCTGTATTTCAATTTCAAATTTATTGGTCACATACCCTTTCACAGGTTTCACACTGCAGCCAGGATCAGGCGAGGTTGTGATAATTTTAGCTTTGGCTGCAACGTCTTGCCCCGTTGACATTATTTCAAAAATAACATTTTTCAAAAGCGATGTCTTGCATGAATGAAAGAAAAACCTTTCTTTGACATGAATTTATATAATCAATCTGATAGAAGAGAATATTTGTCGCTCAGGGCTAAACTATGAGGTCCTTAGTGGTCTCTGAGCTTGATGGTTCCCTTGCTGATGTTTTATTACCAAACTAGGTAACATCATTAGTGTTGGTAAGGCTTTGCACACATATTTTGCATGCTTAAAGAGGCTTTAATTGTTCAGGAGAAAGAAGGTGTTGAAAGAAAAAAAAATATCTCCTGAACTTAACCCATCAATTCTCACCTTTTCCTTCTTTAATAGAGAATGCAACCATGATTCCTAATCAAGTGTTTCACCCCTTGGGCTCCTGTCCCTGCAACCTCACAGCAGGAGCTTGTGATATTCAGTGTTGCTGTGATCAGGTACTGATTCTGTCTTTAATTTCTGTAACTCTTCATTCTAAGCATGGCCCTAGAAAGCCTCTGCCATTCCCGTAATCCTGGCCCATTTCTTTAAACTGCAGTTAGTTCCTTGGGATGCTCTTTGATCCAAAGGATTAAATAATAGATTACACGAGAAAAATCTCAATTGATGGAAAAAGATGGCAAAAGCTTTCTGGATTAGGAGTGATGGGTGGAAACCAACCAAGGAGAGAAGCAACCTAGAAATAAGGAGAAATTTCTTGACAGTGAAAACAATGAATCAGTGGAACAGCTTGCCACCAGAAGTTGTGAATGCCCCAACACTGGAGGTTTTTAAGAAGGGGTTGAACAACCATTTGTCTGGAATGTTGTAGGCCTCCCATTTGAGCAGGGGGTTGGATTAAAAGACCTGTAAGGTCTCTTCCACCTCTTGTTATTCTGTATTCAGAGCCCTCCTCCCACATTACCCCTGACTTTTTTCAAGCAAGAACTTTAAAAATGTCTTCAGACCTAGCTCAACTTTTTGTATGGCCTAGGAAGGGCTGCTGAGACTGGCAAAAGTATTTCATAGACCCTCTTCTCAGTCCTCAGAGGCTGAGATTGAATTGAGAATCGTCTGCCTGTCACACACAGAGTGTTAGTCGACACTTCCCTCTGTGAAGCTATTCAGTTGTATTAGAATAGCACCACGCTGATCCCAGCTCTGCGTCTCTCCCAAGGAGTGTACCCCAGAGATGAAGCAGCTTTTTGAGGGCTCCTGTTTGGAAGGGGTGTTCGGCGGGGATATCAATCCACCTTTCGACCAGCTCTGCTCCGTCAAATCCGGAACCTTGGCCCCTGACTGGTTTCCCTTCCTATGTGTGCAGTCTTCCCTTAATAATTCCCCTTTCCTTGGATACTTCTATGACGGTTCTACGTAAGTATGGAAACTCCTCAGAGATTTAGCGATGTGGAGCTGTGAAACAAGCTTTAGATAAACCTGCCATCTCTTTCTATAGAACAGTGATCCTCAACCTTGGCTGGGTGAAGCGGAGTGGACTTCAACTCCCAGAATTCCCTCTGCTGGCTAGGGAATTCTGGGAGTCGTGGTCCTCCTGTCGTTAAGCAGTCAAGGTTGAGAAATATGGCTATAGGACATATGTTTGGCCTTATTGCTATATGATTCCACCTTGTAGAGCAGTTAGTTGTACTTGTGATTCACCCTTTATATATGCAATTCCAGTCTCTGGAAGTGTGAGGCAAAGTGGTATTCTTTTTTTTTTCTTTTTTTTTCCCCAAGGCAGAGATGTTGATGAAATCTAAATGAATGTGTAGCACCTGGTTTTAATTTGGGGTTCAACAACTGTGGCATTTTGACGATGCCTCCCCAAAATGATAGCAAAATGGTTACACTTCACTTTGTATTGTGACAATCTGCTTGGAGGTGGGAAGGCTGGGAACCCCCACATCTTACAAACAGATTATTCATCGTACAAACAGATTATAGGTTTCTAAAATCTATTTGCAGTTCTTCATCCCGAGCGTCTCCCTTTAAGCTTCCGTTGCAAACCAGCCCAGGAAAACTCTCCAACGGTTACAAGCAAGGAGATCCCATCCTGACTGTTCAAAATGACTATTTTACAGTTCCACAGGTAAAGACAACTCTCTGGTTTCTTCTTTTCTTTTTGGTACATTCCAGAAGTTGGGTTTTTTTTTTTTCCCTCCCCGGATCTGGGAAAGGGGGAATTAAGCAAAAATAAACCTGATATCCTATTCTTCTCGTCCCGTCCAGCCATTCATAGCTGGCAGCTGTGCGAGAAATGCTCCTGTTTCCTTCCTTCGGAATATTGAAGCCGAATGCGTGGCTACCTGCAAGGAAGCTCAGAGCCTTGTGTCAGATATCGCGATAAACAGCGGCGTTGGAGGTACGGCGGTTTCGATTGCCAGCGAGAGAGCTGTGGTCTTTTTCTGCAATTTTTAAAAAATGCTTAATTTTGCTCTCGTGGTTTTGCTTTGCCCAAAATAAGACAATTGCCACCTATGTTAATACAGGGGAGACCTTAACTTACAACCATTCGTTTACTGACTGAAGTTACAACGGCATTGTAAAAAGTGACTTGTGACCCTTTTTGAAACACAGCATCCCCATAGCCCAGATGATCAAAATTCTGAGGCTTGGCCAGTGGTTTCATATTTATGACGGTTGCAGTGACCTCAAATCATATGATTCCCCTTTTGCAACCTAAATAAGCAAAATTCAGTGGGAAAGCCAGATGCACTTAACAACCTTGTTACTAACTTCACAACTGCAGTGATTCACTTAGCAGATGGGGCAAGAAAGGTCGTAAAATGGGGGCAAAACTCACCTAACAAACGTCTCACATAACAACAGAAATTTGGGGCTCACCTGCCATCGTAAATTGAGGGCTGCCTGTATTAGATCTTCCATTGTGGTTTGATTTTGGCCTTTAATCCCTTTTTTCCCCCTTTCCAGATAACGTCAAACCAGAAGTGACCTACGAGGACAGAAGTTCTGCCTCGCTCCCTTGTGCCGGGAGAGGTGAATATGCCTTGAGCGAGGTTTTTTTAGGCATAGTCGTAACCCGTCTTTTGAAAAGGTTTCATTAAAAGAACCTGCACATCTACGACCTCTAACCTATACGAGAGCTTTCCTTCCGTTCAGAATGCAGCAACGTGAGCTTTGCCGAAGATTACATCGTTGTATGGGAAGGCAGAAGAATAAAAGAACTGAAGATCAAAATCCTTTTTGGAAGAATGTGTCCAGAAGGTAAGGTTTTTTTAT
>JAEANM010025298.1:0-10969 GCA_017656035.1 Myanophis thanlyinensis | reverse complement strand
ATAAATAAATAAATAAATAAGGAGTGGGGAAATTTAATGAAAAGTCCCAAATAATTTGTGTATTTGGCTAACCTGGGAAACAGAAAAGGAAACAAGAAGTCCAGCAAACATTCCATCTACTGAGGGAATCTTAAGAAACAAAAGTGAAGCTAAACAGAGAATAATCTGCAGTTGTGACCTTCAGTGTTTAAAATATGTTTGAATTCTTGCCTGAAGACCATCTGGTATATGTCTGCAGCCAATGCAAACTTGTACTGGACCTTGAAGTAAAGTCTACAGATTGGAGCAGTGAATGACCACACTTCCGCTATGAGAAGTTTATGATAACAAGGTCAACATGCATCACAACCAAAACTGACAGAAGCCTTTCTCCATAAGGAAAAGAATCAAACCAAGTAGCAAAGTGGTGGACAACCATGATGACCAATATCAATATACACAGAAAGTGCTCTATATCACTGTAACATATAAAATACTTCAGGTTCTGAGAGAAGAATCAGGCTCTGAGCTTTCAGGCAGAGCTGGGGGGGGGGGGAGAAAAGACACTGCAGAGTAGAAACCAGATTGGTGGGCCCTTGAAGAGCAGAGGGCTTGGAATCGTGCCTTGCAAGATGTGATTGTTGGTGACTCATTCCATGAGGAATGGAAACCATTGTGCGCCAACTGGACACATAAGCTTCCTGAAGTGTGCTTTCTCCTAATAGCAAGGATCAAGGATGTAATAAATCAAATTCCAAAAATTCACTGACAGCTATCCTTTCCTACTAATCCTTGTGAGGAGAAATGATACTGCATAGACCACATCCATACCATAAATACAACCATATCATGATGGGCTTCAAATATCTAGGAAGAAAGCTCAAGAATCTGGCAGTTTAGGTGGTCTTCTCATCCATCCTTTCTGTCTTTGGGAGAGGAAGAGAAAGGGAAAGAAAAGCATTGCAAATGAATGGAACAGAAAGGTGTCAACAAGAGAGATTTGGATTTGGGCATGATGATTTGTACCTCTGGATGATGGGCTGAGTTCCAAAATAAGTAGGAACATAAATGTGAAATGATAGATGTAATGGAAACCTATAAGATGATTCCTATTATTATAGATACAGAAATAATAGCATATGTTAAATATTTCCCGATCTCTTCAGAAATCCAACGACAAAATTAGAAAGAATCTAGATTTAACTAAGTGGAGAAAACATATTAAAGGCCACCCCAATGAAGCCGTCGAAGTGATGAGCCGGTACCTGGAGGCCATGCGGAGCTGGATGGGTCTAAACAGCTCCAGCTCAACCTGGCCAAAACTGAGTGGCTGTGGTTTCCTGTGCCCAGATACAGCCAGCTTGTTCCATCGCTGGCCGTGGGGGGAGAGATTTTTACCCCTGCGGAGGGGGCTCGTAATCTGGGTGTCCTCCTGGATGTACGGCTGTCGTTGGAAGATTAGATCGCAGCCGTCTCCAGGGGGGCTTTTTATCAGGTCCGTAGGATCTTCCAGTTGCGGCCCTTTCTGGATCGGGGCGCTCTTCACACAGTCACTTCCGCCCTCGTGACCTCTTGCCTGAATTATGCCAATGCTCTCTACATGGGGCTCCCCTTGAAGAGCATCTGGAGGCTGCAGTTGGTGCAGAGTGCGGCCATGTGGGTGATCTTGGGGGCTCCTCGGAGCTCCCATATTACCTCTCCTGCGCGAGCTGCACTGGCTCCCTGTGGCCTTTTGGGTGCAATTCAAGGTGTTGGTTCTTACCTTTAAAGTGCTCCATGGCTTGGGACCCGGGTACTTATGGGACCGTCTGTTGCCATCATCAGCCTACAGCTGACCTGCGCGTTCCCACAGGGCAGGCCTCCTCGGGGTTCCACTGTCTGATGTCGTCTGACAGCCCCAAGGGTTCGAGCCTTCTCTGTGGGTGCACCCTCCCTCTGGAACGAATTGCCCCTGGAGATCTGGACCATCATGGACCTATTGACCTTCCAGTGCACATTAAAAACCTACCTGTTTCAGCAGGCCGGTCTGGCCTAGTAGTTAATGGGGTTTTAAATGTGTTTTAAACCAGTTTTTTAAATTTTAATTGTTTAATATTTTTAACTGTTCCTATTTAAATTGGGTTTTTGATTGATCAGCCATTGTATTTATTTGAAATTTTAATCTGGTTTTAATTGTATATACTCATGTTTTATTAGGTTGTACACTGCCTCGAGTCCTTCGGGAGGGAAGCGGTATAGAAATTAAATAAAGATAAAGATAAAGCAATACTGTTGGAGGCCTCTAATATTCCTTGCCCAACTAAGGGACTGATATGGATTATGTTTTCTACAAAGAAACAAATCTTTCCAAGAGGCATGTGATAATGGACCCTAACTATCTATTGAAGGATAAATTCTGGCAAGTATGGTTTCATCGGTATATTTTAAAGTTGCATTACTGGCAATGTCTTCCTTCAGCAAATAGGAAAAACACAAGATGATCAGTTACAGTTAAGGATGACCTGGTGAAAGAAGTGAAAATAGTGGGAACATTGGGAGAAAATAAGAAATGCTGGAGTTTTTCAAACTAGGGTTGATGGTAGTCAGATGCATACAATGGACTTTAACAAATGGATTTTGATAAACTCAGAACAATGCTAAAAATTAATAAGAAGAGTTTCTTACAAAGGTGATAGTAAAAACACAGATGCAGATAATTCCAATAAAACAAATGAGGGAGGTGTTGAACATAGAACAAAACAAAGTAGCTTTACAAAAATATATATGAAGATCTAGAAACCAAAAAGAAAGTAGAAAGAGGGAAAAGTTCATGAAATAGGAACAGATACATGTAATGAATATCAGAAAAGCTAAAGCTCAGAAAAATTTGGTAAAGAATGCTAAGAGCTTCTTTAGATGTGTTCCATAAAAGGAAGAGAAAAGGAAAGAAAGAGGACGGCAAATGTTAAATCTATTTTCAAAAAGGGGGAAAGGCAAATCCAGGGAATTTCAGAATAATCAGTCTGGCATCAATACCTGGAAAGTTTCCAGAACAGTTTATAAAGCAATCTATCTGTAAGTGCCTTGAAAATCATGTCCTGATAGCCAAAGTCAGCATAGATTTATCAAGAACAAATCTTGCTAGACTAATCTTATCTCATTATTTGATTGGATAACTTCCTTTGCAGCTTGTAGGAATGGCATAATATATTTTAATATTAGCAAAGCTTTCGACAAATCACCCCATTACCCTCCGATTAACAAGCGTTTAAAGTAGTCTGGATGGCACAGCAATCAAGAGGCTCCATAACAGGCTCAAAATTCATACTCCAAGGGTTCTTACTCACATCTCATTAACCTGAAGACAATATGTCCCAGTAACAATTTGTATGCAGATATGGCTACATGAGATTCCCAACCTATAGCCAAGGTGGTTTAAAGTCATTTTAACAATTTCAGTTTTATCATGGTGCTTCCCTTCCCCTTGCAACAGTTATTTCTGCCATGGGCATGATCTAGAAATTTCCTAAATGACCTGGATGATTATGGATGCCTAAGCTTGCTGTTGTTGGCTGCTAAACCCGCCCCCCTTCTTTTGCTAGGCCCTGCCCTCTAAAGCCATTCTTGCTTGGGCTGTTGGAGAGCTTTGACCCTGAGTTTTAAAACATAGAATAACATAGGTTGGAAGGGAGCTTGGAGGTCTTCTGGTCCAAGTCCCTGTTCGAACGGGAGACCTTATCAGTGGTGGCAAACCTTTTATGTCACCAAGTGCTGGCCTTCATGCCAGAAGGGCATGTCAAACCGTCCTGTGAGCTACGTGCAGTCCTGCTGGCTCCACAACCCGTTATTGCGCTCCGTCACGTGCAGTCCCTGCATCCCATTATTGTGCTCCATCACACACCAACCAGCTGTCTTTTGCCGTGCGGAAGAGCCAAAATCTGGAAGTGCATCATCCCAGCATGGCACACATGGTACGCATGCATGCACAACGAACAGCTGGCCAGCGTGCATATGCATACCAGAAACTGGTCATTCAGCTCTCCGAGCACGTGTGCGTGCTGGGATGCTGCGCTTCTGGGTTTTGGCACTCCCACCCGACAAAAGCCAACTGTTTGGTGTGTGATGGAGCACAAGAACAGGGTGTGGAACCAGCGTGGCTGCGCATGGCACACGGGACGGTTTGGTGTGCCAGAAAGCTCACCGGATGGTATGGCGTGCTGTTTCCGGCATTCGTTCCATAGGTTCACTACCACTGCCCCTAGACCATTTCAGGCAAGTGGCTGTCCAGTCTCTTCTTAAAAGACTGATGGAGCACCACAATTTCTGAAGGCAAGCTCTTCCACTGGTTAATTGTTCTCACTATTTTGCATTGCATGTAATGTCTGACCAGTGCTTTCTGAGCTGCTTGTCAACTCTCAGGGAAGTCCTACGTATTACACATGAGTTTAACACTCCTTGGTGGGTGCATTCAACCTCTCCTTTAACATTGATTTTTTAAAAGTCTTTTAGAGAAGCCGTGGACCTGTGGTATTTGAAAACCAGGATTAGCATTTTCTTGAGAGAGCACAAATCCTATGCTGCACAGAAGATCCGTTTAACCTGAGAAAGAGAACCAAGTTATCTCTCAGACATTCTATCCTCAGAGAGAGCATTACAGCTGCTGCAGTTTAGGAGTTTAACATGAGTGTACTTTTTATCATTTTCTTTGTTTGAAAAGTTTTGGAAATGGAAGTGTTCCAAGGGTATATGTGAGAGTTCCTGAGAGTGGGAATCCAAGTTGGGCAAGAATTCACAAGGAGGGTTTTATAATTATAACAGAAAGGAAATTTACCAAAATGCACTTGCCTAGATAGGCAAAGCTACCATCTCTAACTAGCTACATCACATTCGGAGCAAACTCCAAAAGTATGTGCTCCATGTATGGGAATTGGGGAAGTAAAAAAGAAGGAAATGACCTCAGAATAGTAATCTCTTGGACAAAGAGCAAACAAAGTGATAGACCAAGAGCAAATCCTTAAGTCTCTTATCCACATGGTACTGCCTCTTTGTGGTCCATAAACCATAAAGAGTAAGAACCATTGGATTTGCACTTCCAAAAGGTTGAATAAGTGCCATATTGCCCATTTTTACATCATTTTGACTAATCCAGGGGCTTTTGCTGCCTTTTATTTCACTCCCCATTGGACCTGCATTTTCTCATATAATACAAATATTCTGCTTTATTGGCAGCCAAGTTATATTTAAACACAAATTTAGTGCCTTTTATGGAATTTCAAATGAAGAAAGAGCAACACTATGACAATTAACATTCAATAATACTGTAAGACTGAAGGGAAAAAACTTTTTAAAGTGTATATAAATTACAATGGCTTTCGTAATGAAAGCACATAAGCTTTCATAAATGCAATACATAAATGCAATTGGCTGCTTTATTTAGCCAATTGGCTAAATAGGCTGCCTCTCCTCTGCAGACCTCCCACATGGATTCTGTAATCCAAGAGAAGTGATGTTGGCGACATGGAGAAAGGAGCCATATTGGCTAGGAGGCCTGAGATCTTCCACATTAGGATCTCAAGAGAGGCCTGATAAAGATTCAATGGAGTTGCCAACATTTGCTGGCTACTCTGACTACAGCAAGTTCCAAGAAGAAGAAAAAAAAGGGCAAAGAACTATCGGTGGTGGGAGTGAGAAAAAGAGATGGCTGTGCTGTGGTGAATATTTTAATTTAGAACTCTCACAGAATAGGCCTGAAACCAAAGGCACAAAAGTGGCCAGGAAACAGAATGATTAATTTTTCCTATCTCAAGCCAAAAGTCAAATCGCCTTTCTTGGTTTTGCTTGAGAGAACATACATAGCCCAGCTTGTTCCAGAGACAGAAAGCTGGACAGATGTCTTGTTTGAAGTTCTTCTATCTTACTCCTTAGAACAGCAAAATCGATGGTATGTCTGTAAATGGAGAGGGAAACATATTTTTTTTTTAATGTTCTGGAATGTAGACAGTTGTTCATACACATGCATGCATGCTTCTACAGAGCTTAGAGTGGTAATTGATGGCACTGTTGCTTAAGCACAGCATTGGAAGATTCACTGCTAGTCATAAGAGGTCTGGAAAGGTTCCAGCGTCCAGATGTTCAGTTTTTCAAAGCATCAGGAGAGGGAGAGGGGTTGGGAGAAAGAGATAGTTGAACCAGCCTGTTCACAGCTGTCTAGGTTTGCTGAAAGTTATTTGCAGAAATGGGAGGATGAAGGACCAGCTGTAGTTCATCATACAGAAAATGCTTATATCTGAACTGAGATACTTTGGATAACATAGATCCAGGGGGAAAAAAGATAGGAATCTTTTGAGTCTTGAATCTCCAGGAATAGTGTGATCTAAATTCAAGATCAGGGCTAGTAGGGTCCATCAGATAGATGACTAAAGCCTGGAATTTGGCTAAAATATGACTGGACTAAGTAAAACATTTCCCCTTTTAAGCTTTGTTTGATAGAGTGGTGAATCAGCCCTTTTAAGTTACAGACCTTGTTCCAAGTTTCTCCTCTGGAATATTTCCCAAACTAATCCAAGTTAATTCCCTAAAGAAACTATGTGTTTGGGTGGTAAAAGTGTAAAGATCCATTCACTGTGAATATCTGCCACATAATATAAGTGCTGAACAGATGATTGCTTTTATACCACGGCTCCAGTGAAAATTATGCCATGTGGGCTTTGAATTGACCTACTGTGTGAAGACTTTTTTTTTTTTTTCTTTATCTGTCATCCGTTTCACTGGGCAGGCAAGCATCACCCAAATCACTTAGGGGTAGTGGAATACTTCATAGCTTTTAGAAACCGATTGCATTATTTGCATTGTCACCAGCTCTTTAGAATAGCAATATGAATCACTTGTTCACCCACTAGCTGGGTTTTGATCCATCATTTCCTAAGTATCCTTGTTGCCTTTAACCCATGGAGGAATGTATTTCAGTGTATTTAAACTACAGTTTGCAAAATTCCCTTGGGCCATGCTGGCTGGAAATTCTTGAATTCTTGAAAAAATGAACTTTTAGCATATCTGGAAAGTACTCACTAGAAAAGGCCAGCCTTCCTCTCATACTGTAAAAGTAAGGAGGATTTAGAAGTGGCTCAGACAGATGCCTCCCTAGTTCACTAAGCTCTAAGAAGAACGAGATGGTATAGCACAATAAGACTTGCAAGGAGTTATTATAGCCAGATTCAATAAATATACTAATGAACTGTGGAGTTGATTTCCTGGTCTACCTAGTGGGACTGACACATGTGCAAAAGTATTTGTGCAAATGTATGTAGTTGTCCAGTAGTTGTTAGTAGTTAGTGCCTGTTAATTTACATGTATAATTCTTTTGGAGCATGTTATTTCTTTGGCACGTTCAGTAAAGGCCACTAGATTCAATTCATCCTGATTGTTTATTTCCTGGATCGCTTCATCTTCAATGGGAAAAAGATAAAAGAGTCCCAGTTCTCTCACAGAATGATAATTGAAGTCAGTGATGTGAATTCCCAGCATCATGATCACATCTACTCACTAGGATATATGCATATACCTCCCTTCCAGATATTCGCTTCTCCACACCAGGCAGGAAGACCTCCATGAACTGAATTGCTCAGAGCAAGCCAGAATAAATATAATTTGCTAAATGACCAGACTTTAACAATTCTAACAATTCTATACTGATCACCCCCACCATGGAAAGAGTTCCAAGCAGCTGGAGAACATATGAACTATTGTTCCCTGCAAAGATCTAACTGGCGTGCCTGTCCCAGATGTCCCCAGGAGGTGCTCCTCTACATCCCCACGTTGGAGGAAAGTTCAGAGAGCTTTAAAACGGTTCTTGGAAGTGATGTTTTGAATGGGGGGAGGAGGGGTGGACAGTGGTGTTTGGAAACAGATACTTACCTTTATTTAATCAATCACTTTTTCCATTTGCAAACAACAGTTATTGTTGAAGGATGGTCCTCCATTTGGAGAATGAGTACACAGTGGAGCATTGTGAGAGTGGTGTGGTAAAATACACAAACCAAGATACAGAGACACTGAGTAGAAAAATATAGGTTTTTACTTTCTTGGAAATGGAGGTTTAGCAATGTCCATCAATCAGTCCGAATTCATTCACAGTCAAGTCAGTCAGTCATCAAACAGTTCAGTCCAGGGATAATCCAATTCTCAAAGTCCAGTAACAATATTCAGTTCAATACATAGAGATTGCAAACATTAGCAAAACTCACAGTATACATGCTGGTTAACACAAGGCTTCTTCAGTAACAAACACCCTGCATTCAGTAACCAACAACCAGTAACTCACAATCACAAGTGATTCTGGCTCCTTCTTATTGCTGCTTGAATGAAGCTGCAGCCAATCACACTTTCCTCAAAGTTATACTACACTTAAAGGTAAAGTAACAATCCTTAAAGTAACAATCCTTGTTTATATATTGTCTATCCAACAATAGTTAGTTTTACATTCCTAACAGTTATCATCTTAGGATTTCAAAGGAGTATTTTGCAAAGACCTGAGAAAACACGGAAGAGATGATTTGGTATAGGGAAGGAACAAGGACAAAGTTTAACCACTTTTCCATTTTTCCAGGGCTGATTGGACATACTTAATATATAAAATGTTGGAAGAGTGTCTTCAATGTGTGGGTGGGTGTGAAAAAAGCAAAGCTGGTATCATCTTCACTTTTTGGACATCCTCTCCACCCTATAGATATCCTACCTTTTTGCTTCAAACCTCACTATCCCCTAATTGCTATATCTGAAACACTGAGACCATTTCTCCTATCTGACCTGATGTCTGCAACATTTTCCATATGGGATATGTGTCTTGAAAAGATTATTTGGGGAAGATGCTTCCATTCTCATTTTCCTCCCTGGCAACTGTAGTGGTGGTAGTGCTGCTGCTGGTGTAGTGCATAGTTTCTCCACACACACCTTGTATTAGTGGAGCCTTTTCTGGGGATGATCTCATTTTAATGGATTAGAGACCTAGATATGACTCAAACCCTTCAGAATGAGATCCACTAAGAATGAGGAAGGACCAGGGGTGAAAAAATGGTTGTTGCTGGACGAGTTGTTTGTGTGGGATAAGAGGATGTTTGGCAACAGAAGGCTTTAGAGATTAGAAGTTTCACCTTGCAGTCCTACCCATTTACTTGAATCTGAAAAAAACAATGTGGTTTCCAAATTATTTTAATTCCTCACATTAATTATTGAGGATGACTTAGGCAGAAAACAACAGATCTGCCCAATGCCAAACTTTATAGCTGGCTGAGTTCCATACTTCACAGGATTTAACACCTCTCTAGTTCAGCTTTGTGTGGGGAAGAATGCAGGAAATTATGGATTTTGTTAAATATAAGTTGTAGCATTTTGAAAGGCTTCTGACAGATGGCCACATTAACAAAACCAGGACAAATCAATGAGTAATCTTTAACTAAAGAACTCTAAGGTAGCTGGGCTTTTCAGCTAGAATTTAAAGCGCAGTGGGCTGGCATAAAATGAGCCCTGAATTAAAAGGAAAAGATGGAGACACTATTTTCATTTTTATTAAAGCAGGATATCAAAATTGAGGATTTGTGTAAAAGTTAATAACAGACTCATGGCTTCGTTTTGTGTTTTCTGATTTGAAAAAAAAAAGCATGTTGTAGCATTAACTTCTTTTCTCAGTGAGCACAGTTTCAATGAAAATATGAAGTTCATTAAAAGATAAAGTATAAAAATCTGTTTCTAGGTACTCTGGATGTATTCAGACATATCTGCCACTGAATATTGAATCTGTTGAATGAATGAGGATTTCAACCAGGATTAACTCAACATTTTACCTACATGAATTGCAGATGTCTGTCTCTGACACTTTCCAAAAGTTGTTATGGGATGATTATTACTCCATAACCTGTACTCTGAGATGACAAAATAACAGATACAAGTCCACAAAATGTAAATTAAACTGTGTAGTGGGAAATTCAGTCTGGAAACTTGCCACCCTCCGGTTCTCAGATCTGACAAACTCTGTATTACTAAATAACAATTTGGAAGTTCATTTGTTTGATTTATAGAGAAGTTGTGTGCCTCTGTCTCGCTCAACATTTGGCTTTCTACAATGAACAGGAAATGGGGGCGATGTATTTTTGGTATACTTGAGTTTTTCTGTAAACAGACTGAACTACTTGCTGTCTGGCCCAGTCTGAGTTCAGTAGCAAACAGCAACAGAATAGTTCCCTTGAGCATGCTCCTCCCCTCTATGGCTTCTCTGATCAGGTTTCTTCTTTTCCAAGTATTCACAAATGCACCCTGACTCAACCTGTGTTTGTTTTCATCCTTCATCAGGTGGGAATTGCCAGTGGGCTGTTTTGATATGCTGTTTTGACATTGTTCAATTCACTCTTCAGGAAATCTTTCTTCTATAAGAGCCGTGTTGGTGCAATGGTTAGAATGCAATAAGACTCGGTCCAGGAGTTCCATTCCGAATGGCTCAAGGTTGACTCAGCCTTCCAAAGTGGGTAAAATGAGGACCCAGATTGTTGGGGGCAATATGCTGACTCTGTAAATCGCTTAGAGAGGTCTGGAAAGCACCGTGAAGCAGCATATACTATACATCTAAGTGGTATTGTGATTGCTATATATGCCCACTTCTTTTCAGTGTTAGTCAATAGCAGCAAAAACACAGAAGGAGCCTGGTAGCACTTTTTCTGACTAACACATTTAATAACAAATTCTGAGTTTCTTCAGAGTCCATTAATAGAAAAACCATGGAAGAGGACAGAGTATATTCCACTATTTTTTCTGTTAACAGTCAAGTTAACATGCAGTAGATGGTACCTATCAACACAATCAATTCTATTTCAATTTCAAATTTATTGGTCATATACATAGTCATACATGGTACGATATGCAGTGAAATGCTTACGCAACTGCTGGTAAGTTAAGGTAAGAAGGAAGGGTGGGGGTTAGAAAAATAGTTAAGGGTAGTTGGGAAGGTGGGAGTTAGATGCAG
>JAEANM010025297.1:0-10969 GCA_017656035.1 Myanophis thanlyinensis | reverse complement strand
AAAAGTCAATTCATTTCTAGCAGTATATAATATCAGAAGCAAACAGCAAATATTGGTTTAAGCAATAACAATCATATGTCAGCATAAGCAATTCCCAATAAAAGCAAATATAACACCTCTTGTTTGATAACTATACTCCTTCAGAGGACTTCCTGTACATTGTGGGCAAGTGTATATACAATATGATATATATCAAATATAGGGGTAAAAATCAAGGACTGGGAAAATAAAGTTATTCTGCACAATGAGAACATTATGGCTGCTTGGCATCTCATGCTAATGTCTGGTTTTCTGAATTACTCTCAAATTCTCAAATCAAATCACAAAAGTCTGCAATAATTAAACCAACTGGCTCACCTGGACCGAGTCACAGTATTAGCATGACTTCTTAGTCTAAATACATTCTATTTTATTAATCCAATCTAACCACAAAGCTATAAACCATGAAATGCAAAGGAAAGTGACTGGGTTCAAGCAAACCATGGTCTGGTTTCATGCAAGGATGCACAGGACTTTCTCTGCAAGACAGGCAGGACTTCGATCTGAAAACCACAAAGAACATGCTGAACTCTAAAAGTAAAATGGGTGTTACACCTTGGCTAACATGAGTTGAGGGCATGTGTGTTCTGTGAATGGAGCCAAGGTGAGTCATGGCAGCTTTGGGTGAGGTTGGTCTTGCAAAAACAGGTGCCACTATTATTCTTAGTAAGGCCACACCTGGAATTCTGCATCCGGTTTTGGTCCCCACGTTGCAAGAAAGATGTTGAGAGTTTGGAACAAGTGCAAGGAAGAGCAGCTAAGAGGATTAAAGGTCTGGAGAGAAAAACACATGAAAAATGGTTGCAGGCATTTGGTATGTTTTGTTTAGTGAAAAGAACGAGGGGAGACATGATAGGGGTCTTCTAGTATTTGGGGGGCTGCCCCAAAGGAGAGAGGGTCAAATTATTCTCCAAGGCACCAGAAGGCAAGACAAAAAACAACGGATGGAAACTAATGAAGAAGCAATGGAATTAAGGAGAAACTTCCTAACAGTGAGGACAATTAACCAGTGGAACTGCTTGCCACCAGACATTGTGGGTGCTTCATTACTGGAGGCTTTTAATAAGAGACTGGACAGCCATTTGTCTGAAAAGATAGAGGGTCTCCTGGTTGGACTGGAAGACCTCCGTCCCTTCCAGTTCATTCGCCTTGTCACCCTTTTCAAGAGTAGCTTTGCTTCCTCTCCTTTTCTTTCCCTTCCTGGAACAATCAATCAATCAATCAGAATAGAGCTTGGAGGGACCTTGGAGGTCTTCTAGGCCAACCCCCTGCTGACTACTGTGAATTATGATAAGCGCTACGTACAATGGATTATTGTCAACCATGGGGGATGGTTAGTCTAACCTTAAGGCAGAATGGGGTTAAGTGCTGGGTATGTTTGCTGTTCATGGCAACGCAGCGCTTATCTTCCAATTATTGACTTAATAATTCATATTTGATATATTTGGGCTGATAACGAAGGGCAAATAAACTGCAAATAATGATCTGCAAACATTCCCAGAATTCACCGCCATCCCGGACTATATTTGTCACCACTCTGCCAGGATCGGTTCAGTGCGACTGTTGGGGTTTCCTGTTAGCGCTTCTTGTGCACCTGTCAGCCTCTCTCTCTCTCTTCCACCAGCCCCATGGCGCACTCCCAGCTCACCGGCCCTCTCGTCCTCCTCTGCTCCCTCCTGATGCCGCCCTCAGTGCTGATGCAGGGGGTGGGAATAGATGGGGGTCGTAAGACTATACCCGTCACAGATGAGGAGGTGAAGCAAGCCGCTGCCTTCGCCATTGAACAATTCAACGAGCGCATCGATTGTTACTTCTATTTGAAAGAGCTGAGTATTGTGGATGCACAATTCGAGGTATGTGTGTGAGAGACAATCAGGGTGGGTGGGCAGCCTCAGTGGGTCCATCGAGTGCTTGGTAAACTCTGAGCTTGATTTGTTTCCTAGACGTTTCATTACCAAGCTAGATAACATCATCAATGCACTGATGAATATTCCAACGATTTTGGGAAAGGGTTTTGGAAACAATGGAGGGGGAAATGGGGAGGGGGGTTCTGTATGTTATTTGGGGTGGGTGTTCCAGGGAAGGACTCTAATGTGTCTTGAGAAAATTGTGAACGGAAAGGACATGACAGTTTGGTACAGAAATATTTCCTGGCAAATGGATAGTTTTGCTCTCAAGCTATATAATCCTTCCAAGGTTGCAAATGAGGAAATTAAGCATGATTTGGAATGTATGTATTATTACTGTTTTTGCTGTAATTACCTAATTACTATTATACCTATTTTTAAAATCCAGGAAGTATCTGATGGCTTCATATACTATCTTACGGTGGAATTGGGGCCGACAGTGTGCGGAAAAAGTAAGCCACTGCCATTCAGCGAGATCCAGAAATGTGAGCTCAATCCAAAGGCTCAGCAGAAGGTGAGATCAGATGCCAAATTGTGGTTATATTTCTGCAGTTTGATTGATGAAATCTGCCTTGTCTCAGTTTTGTAGGCTCTTCTCTAAACCAGATTTTAATGCTTTCATGGATGATTTCTATTCATGGAACATAATAAAAGAAAGAAATGTGAAGCCGAGTTATACAAATGAAAATTATGAGTTTCAGTGAGGATAGGGCAGAGCGAGCCCCTCACCTAGGGATTCACACAGCATCCTAACTGGGTTAGTTTTCCCCCTGTATGTATTTGTAGGTATTTCCCAGCAGACAATCTGATTACCTTATGGATCAATCCTCTCCCTTAGACTTTATATATTATCCCATATAATAAACCTTCTGTGACAAAGGATTGTTCTTTTGGGGTACTTGAAGTCACATCCCTGCTCGTCCTTTCCTTCTGCAGGCTTAGGGACTCCAGTTCCCACCATTGCTATTCTAGGGAATTACTTCCAGACCCAGCTCTGACCCCAGTCTGTACTGGTCAAACTGGACAGAATTCAAAGTGGGGCCTGAGCAGGAGAGGATAAAGGGAACAAGGCTATGTCTTTGCCCTGTGAATTCAAGTATTGGAAGACTGCTATCAAGTCACCCCTAGGTTTGTTTTTTTCCTCCCTTCCAGAAACATACTTGCAACTTTGAGGTCTTGTCCTATTCTTCGCATAAACATCTGTTAAACATTAGCTGCTCCAATTCCGGATGTGCCTAGACCAACAAGGGCAAAGGATCCTGAGTGGGTCCAGCAGCCAAGCAACCTCCTGGGTGCAGCTTGGTTTCTTCCAACGAGATCCCATGTGTGGCCATTCGCAAACCATGAATGAAATGGTTCCTTGAAGTCCAAATTCTCCTTTTCTGAGTTTCTGCAATCGTTCCATGACATACATGGGGGCCTTTTCTCACTCCTCCATTCCATCCTCTTTTCTATCATCTTCGAGAAGACAAATCGATATTTTGTTAATTCAGTTACTCTTAATAAACCTATCAGCATCATGCTCCGACTTGTGTCCCTTTCTTGTCCAAATCCCGTCCAGCCTTCGTATTTTCACACCCACAGCACAAGGACACAATGGCTTGTCCAAGAAAACCTCTCACTAGGAAGACTTTGCTTTGTCCAGCTGGGGGAAATAGGGGTCTGGCCTGGGCTTTGGCTTGACCCTTCCATGTGTTGTGACTGCATCTCTCCTATCCAAGCTTCATAAAAGTCTGACATTAGCAACTGGGGAGGGGGGGAGGGAGATTGGACTCTAAGGAAGAAGATGGGTGGGGGGGGAGGATGGAAGCCCAGCTGAGCCTTGTGAGAAGTTCCAGCCAGCCAAGATCAACCATGGATATGCAGAGCTGGGAATCGAGCGCCTGTTTCCCAAACAATATTCCAGCACCTGTTTGGACATTTACAGATAACCTGGGATGGATGGGAGGGAGAGAGGGAAATTTCCTTTGCATTGTTTGCACGGGAAAACCTCAGACTCAGTTTTGCTACTTCTGCATCCATTTAAATTTCTGTAAAGTATACCCTTGGCAAAAACAAATGGCCAGGAGTCTTTCTTTCTTTGTATGGTTGGCACTGTCTGGTCTTTTCTAACCCATGACTGTCCCACCTCCGAGGAAGAGAGCCCATCAGAGATCTCTGAAGCATCCTTGGTTGGAACTGAAACTTATAGCCGTAACTGTGACTTACAATGGTTATTTGGTTTTTTTTTCTTGCTGGACAACCAATGTTTATTCCTGGTTTTCCACAAAAAAGCCTCCAACTGTAGACAATGGCTTTGTTTAATGACCTCAGATTCGCTTACGGACTGACAGGAAAAAAAAATCATAAAATTGGATTGGTCAAGCGATGACCCATTTACTAACTGGCATGACTTAATAACTGTAATTCTGGACTCAAAAATGTTGGCAAATCAAGGACTTCTTGTGCATTTTGGGCAAGTGTATTTATGATATATATCGGATCTAGATGTAAAAATCGAGGACAATAGGATGGGGAAATAAAGTTATTCTGCACAATGAGAACATTATGCATGCTTGGCATCTCGTGCTACGATTAATCTCAACTGTCTGCAATAACTGAACAAACTGGCTCACCTGGCTCAAGTCACTGTATTAGCATGACTTCTTAGCCTGAACACATTTCACTTTATGAATCCAATCCAAGCACACACAACTGTAAACCACGATTTGCAGTAGCTGGGTTTGAGCAAACCATGGTCTGGTTTCATGTGATGGGTGCTCAGGGCCTTCTCTGCAAGACAGGCAGGACTTTGATCTGAAAACCATAAGAAGATGCTGAACTCTAAATGGTAAAATGGGTGTTACACCTTGGCTAATACGAGTTGAGGGCATGTGTGTTCTGTGAACGGAGCCAAGGTGAGTCGTGGCAGCTTTGGGTGAGGTTGGCCTTGAAAAATTAGGAGCCATTTTTATCTTTTCTAAGGTCGCACCTGGAATCCTGCATCCAGTTTTGGTCCCCACATTGCAAAAGAGATGTTGAGACTTTGGAACAAGTGCAAGGAAGAACAGCTAAGAGGATTAAAGGTCTGGAGACAAAAACATGAAAAACGGTTGCAAGAATTGGCTATGTCTTGTTTAATGAAAAGAACAAAGTTAGACATGATAGGGGTCTTCCAGTATTTGAGGGGCTGCCACAAACAAGAGGTCGACTTATTTGGCAAACAAGGTATAGAAATCGAGGACAATAGGATGGGGAAATAAAGTTAATCTGCACAGTGAGAACATTATGCATGCTTGGCACATCATGCTAAAAATAATCTTAACTGTCTACAATAATTGAACCAACTGGCTCATCTGGCTTGAGTCACCATATTAGCGTGACTTCTTAGTCTAAACACATTTCACTTTATCAATCCAATCCAAACACACAGCTGTAAACCATGATTTTCAAAGGAAAGTGGCTGGGTTCGAGCAAACCATGGTCTGGTTTCATGTGAGGGATGCACACGGCCTTGTCTGCAAGACAGGCAAGACTTCGATCTGAAAACCATAAGAACATGCTGAACTCTAAATGGTAAAATGGGTTTTACACCTTTATTTATTTATTTAACATTTAACATTTGTTTATTGATTGATTTTTATTGATTTTTATACCGCCTCCTCTCCCGAAGGAGTCGGGGCGGTGTACAGCCGTTCAAAAACACAAAGTAAATGACAATTTAAAACAAATTAAAATAAACTAATTAGAGCGGCTGATTATAATTAAAAACCCAATGTAAAAATTAAAAACAATTAAAAACAATTTAAAATTACAAATTTAAAAACTAATTTAGAATAATTTAAAACCCCCGTTAAAATTAATTAAAATCCCCCAACCGATAGTACTAGGCCAGACCGGCCTGCTGAAACAAAAAGGTTTTTAATACATGACGGAAGGTCTGTAGGTCCGTGATGGCGTGAGTGTTCTGTGAATGGAGCCAAGGTGAGTCATGGCAGCTTTGGGTGAGGTTGGCCTTGCAAAAACAGGAGCCATTATTATCCTTAGTAAGGCCACGCTTGGAATCCTGCATCCAGTTTTGGTCCCCACGTTGCAAGAAAGATGTTGAGAGTTTGGAACAAGTGCAAGGAAAAGCAGCTAAGAGGATTAAAGGTCTGGAGAGAAAAACACCTGAAAAACGGTTGCAGGAATTGGGTATGTCTAGTTTAGTGAAAAGAACAAAGTTAGACATGACAGCGGTATTTCAGTATTTGGGGGGCTGCCCCAAAGGAGAGGAGGTCGACTTATTTTGCAAAGCACCAGAAGGCAGGACAAAAAACAATGGATGGAAACTATTCAAGGAGAGAAGCAACTTGGAATTAAGGAGAAACAGTGAGGACAATTAACCAGTGGAACTGCTTGCCACCAGAAATTGTGGGTGTTTCATCACTGGAGGCTTTTAAGAAGAGACTGGATGGTCATTTGTCAGAACTGGTAGACGGTTGCTTGAATGAGCAGGGGGTTGGGCTAGAAGACCTCCAAAGTCCCTTCCAGCTCATTCGCCTGCATCTTGTCACGCTTTTCAAGAGTAGCTTTGCTTCCTCTCCCTTTCATTCCCTTCCTGGAATCAATCAATCAATCAATCAAGGAATCAATCAATCAATCAGAATAGAGCTGGGAGGGACCTTGGAGGTCTACTAGTCCAACTCCCTACTGTGAACTATTATAGGCACTACCATGGATTGTTGTCAACCAGGCAGGATAGTTAGTCTAGTCTCCTTTAAGGCAGAATGGGCTTAATTGCTGTTCATGGCGACGCAGCTTTTATCATCCAATTATTGACTTCATAATTCATATTTGATATATTTGGGCAAATAACAATGTGCAAATAAGCTGCAGATAATGGTCTGCAAACATTCCCAGAATTCACCGCCATCCCGGACTATATTTGTCACCACTCTGCCAGGATCGGTTCAGTGCGACTGTTGGGGTTTCCTGCTAGCTCTTCTTGTGCCCCTGCCAGCCTCTCTCTCTCTCTTCCACCAGCCCCATGGCGCACTCCCAGTTTGCCTGCCCTCTCTTCCTCCTCTGCTCCCTCCTGATGCTGCCCTCGGTGCTGATGCTGGAGGTGGGAGTACCTGGGGGTATTTTTCCCCTACCAGTCACAGATGAGGAGTTTCAGCAAGATGCCGACTTGGTCGTGGAAGAATACAACAAGGAGAGCAAAGACAGCAACTATTACAAGAAGCTGAGTATTGTGACAGTAAAAGGCAAGGTATGTGTGTGAGAGACAATTGAGGTAGGTGGGCAGCCTCAATGGGTCCGTCGGGTATTTGGTAAACTCTGAGCTTGATTGTTTCCTAGACGTTTCATTACCAAGCTAGATAACATCATCAGTGCACTGATGAATATTCCAAAGATTTTGGGAAAGGGGTTTGGAAACAATGCAGGGGGAAACGGGGAGGGGGGACGTAATTTGGGGTGGGTGTTCCAGGGAAGGACTCTATTGTGTCTTGAGAAATTTGTGAACAGAAAGGACATGACGGTTTGATACAAAAATATTTCCTGCCAAACTGATTTTCTTGCTCTCAAGCTGTATAATCCTTCCAAGGTTGCAACTGATGAAATCAAGCGTGGTTCGGAATATATGTACTGTATTATTACTGTAACTACCTATTTATTGTGCTACCTATTTTTAAAATCCAGGGGGCTAAAGACAAGAACTACTTTCTTATGGTGGAGATAGGGAAAACAGTGTGTGAAAAGAGCAGCGGACCACTGACACTCAGCGAGATCCAGGATTGTGAGCTCCTTCCACCGGATCAGCAGGAGGTGAGATCAGCTACCAAATTCTGGTTATATTTCTGCAGCTGGATTGATGAAATCTGCCTTGTCTCAGCTTAGCAGCCACTTCTCTAAACCAGATTTTAATGCTTTCATGGAAGATTTCTATTCATGGAACATAATAAAAGAAATGTGAAGCCGAGTTATAAAAATGAAAATTATGAGTTTCAATGGGGATAGAGCAGAGCGAGCCCCACACCTAGGGATTCACACAGCATCCTAGCTGGGTTAGTTTTTTCCCCTCTCTGTATTTGTAGGTATTTCCCAGCAGACAATCTGATTACTTGATGGACCAATCCTCTCCCTTAGACTTTATATATTATCCCATAAAATAAACCTTCTGTGACAAAGGATTGTTGTTTTGGGGTACTTCAAGTCACATCCCTGCTCATCCTTTCCTTCTGCAGGCTAAAGGACCCCAGTTCCCTCCATTGCTATTCTAGGGACTTACTTCCAGATCCCGCTCTGACCCCAGTCTGTACCGGTCAAAGTGGACAGAACTGACCAGAACAGGATAAAGGGGAACAAGGATTTCTCTTTGTCCCTGTTAAGTCAAGTATTGGAAGACTGCTATCTAGGTCTTTTTTTCATATAACTAGACAAACTTTGTTCCTTTACCTGTTGATCACGGGATTTATCTCCAGATCCCTTAAGAGAAATATCCCTTTTTTTAATTCAATTTTCTCTGTGAAATTTCATCCTTTTTGTTTCTACCAAACCTGTCTAGATCTTTGCAATCTTCTCTTTCTCCTCTAAAGTGTCCCAGCTTTGTCTCATCCATCAATAGGATCATCAATCCTCCACAAACCCTCATTCAGGGTCACTGATAAACTCTTAAAACGTGCAGAACAGGACTGAACAATCTCACCCACTGCTCAGTTCTTCCTTCCAAACTTGGTTAAGCCGTTTTTTGAGACTTTCTCAATTTGCTCACTCAGAGAATTATGAACCCCTGTAACCGTTGTCTCAGCTGCCCAGAACTTCCCCAGTCAAGAGACAAAGTAATGAGCATATTCAAATGTTTCGATGGAATTCCAGAGCTGGCTCTTGCTAATGACAACATTCTTATCAAGAGCTCAGAAATACATCCCTTAATTGTCTGCTTGGGGGGTCTTTCCCAAGAAAGTATTTCTTTTCTGAGGGACAGGCCTTGGCTGTCCTTCTCTACTATTTGGGGCTACAATTCACGGAAGCTCCCTTCCTTCGCCCTTCTTTGTCTTGCAACTGGGCTTCATGTGGGCATTTCAACACCGGTGCCAACTGTATTTTCGGAATGGGTGGGTTTGTTCCCTCGAATAAGCTAGGGGATCTTTCAACCTGCCTTGAAATTCATTGGGGGTTGAACTTACTGCGTGGTGCTAAATGGGACGTTTGGTGACTCAGGGCTCCTATTAAACAGACGGTGGGAGTCCCAGGTCTGAGTTCAGACAACCACTTTGGAGAGTCCTTATGCAAGGGATCTCCATGGGAGCTTCTCATCACAGGAAAAGCAGGTGAGGACAGGTAAAGAAAGTCTGTTTTTGTGTTCCCAGGAAAGAAGGGATAATCTTGTACCGATTGGCTATTCAACCGTCTGACTTGGGCAGCTGACTCAGCTGTGACTTGGCCTGTTTGCTTACTTTAGTTTGTCATCGCAGTTTGCTTGCCAGTCTGGCTGAACCAGGACTCAAACCAGGATATTGCAACGTGTGATTCCATGGGTCTCAGGAGATGGGAATTGTAGTATGCCCGGCAACTATGTCAGGTCTCATTAAAAAAAAGGCCCGGCTAAAATCCCTTTGACTAGAGGTGGTTTATGGGAAGTTTCCCCAGCATCTATGTCAGCGCATTTAATTTCTATCTTAACAGAGTTGATGCACCCCCAAGTATCCTAAGCACTGACTCTCTGGGTTTTTCTCTTTTGTTTCCTTCCAGGCAATAACCTGCCTCCTTCTGATCTTGTTCGTTTCTCGGCACAACTATAAACAGCTGTTAGACTCGAGCTGCCCCTAATCTGGAGGACTGAGGTGGACCTCACCTGCCGAGACCAACAAGGGCAAAGGATCCTGAGTGGATCCAGCAGCCAAGCAACCTCCTGGGTGCAGCTTGGTTTCTTCCAACAAGATGCCACGTGTGGCCATTCGCAAATCATGAATGAAATGGTTCATTGAAGTCCAAATTCTCCTTTTCTGAGTTTCTGAAATCGTTCCATGACATACATGGGGGCCTTTTCTCGCTCCTCCATTCCATCCTCTTTTCTATCATCTTCGAGAAGACAAATTGACCTTTTGTTAATTCAGTTACTCTTAATAAAGCTATCAGCATCATGTTCCGACTTGTGTTCCTTTCTTGTCCAAATCCCGTCCAACCTTCGTATTTTCACACCCACAGCACATGGACACAATGGCTTGTTCCAGAAAACCTCTCGCTAGGAAGACTTTGCTTTGTCCAGCTGGGGGAAATAGGGGTCTGGCCTGGGCTTTTGCTTGACCCTTCCATGTGTCATGGCTGCATCTCTCCTATCCAAGCGTCATAAAAGTCTGACATTAGCAACTGGGGGGGGGGGGGGAGGATGGAAGCCCAGTTGAGCCTTGTGAGAAGTTCCAGCCAGCCAAGATCAACCATGGATATAGAGGTGGGAATCGAGCGCCTGTTTCCCAAACAATATTCCAGCACCTGTTTGGACATTTACAGATAACCTGGGATGGCTGGGAAGGAAGAGGGAACTTTCCTTTGCGTTGTTTGCACGGGAAAACCTCAGACTCAGTTTTGCTACTTCTGCAACCATTTATGCTTCCATAAAGTATATTCTTGGCAAAAACAAATGGCCAGAAGTCTTTCTAACATTGACAAATCAAGGACTTCCTGTAAATTTTGGGCAACTGTATTTATGATATATATTGGATCTAGATGTAACACTCGAGGACAATAGGATGGGGAAATAAAGTTAATCTGCACAGTGAGAACATTGTGCATGCTTGGCACCTCGTGCTAAGATTAATCTCAACTGTCTGCAATAATTGAACAAACTGGCTCATCTGGCCCGAGTCACCGTATTAGCATGACTTCTTAGCCTGAACACATTTCACTTTGTGAATCCAATCCAACCACAAAGCTATAAACCATGATTTGCAAAGGAAAGTTGCAAATTTTAATTGTGGTTAATTTAATTTTTAACTTTAATCTTAAATTTTATAATTAATTTTAATATAATTTTAACTATAATTTTAAAATATCAGCAA
>JAEANM010025296.1:0-10969 GCA_017656035.1 Myanophis thanlyinensis | reverse complement strand
ACAGGTAGCCAGTGCAGCTCGCGCAGGAAAGGTGTCACATGGGAGCTCCTAGGAGCTCCCATAATTACCCGCGCGGCTGCATTATACTAGCCATGCAACAGTTCCTGCAACCGTTCATCGTACGTTTTAGAACTTCACGTTAAACTTTCTCTCTAATGTGCCGGTCCTCTAATTTAGGGGATCAAAAGTCCCCCCCCCCTAACTTTTGCTAATTGCCTTTTAAACTCCCTCATTAGCCTCAGGACCTTGTCCTTTGACCACCCCCACCCCCCATCCCCTTGAAAGCAGCCATTCTTGGGGGCTGCATTTTTTCAGAAACTCAGCCAAATCGAACTGTGTCACATATGGCCCAAATTATGCCGGAATTTTTTTTCCTACAAATCTTGGCTCTAGTGATATCTACATGGAGACTGGAACAGGGAGCCCAACTTCCTCCTTTCAGTGCTTTCTGTATTCAGTGGCAGCAATGAAAATGCATATTAAAAGGAGATTTAATCTGAAAGAGGCTGATTAGATAACCCATCTTTTACTGAACATTAATTTATGACCATAAGGCATATTCTTCAGGGGCCTTTCTTTCAAGCCCATTCATTGCAACAAACTAATCACTTATATCGGCTCTTGTACTTTGGTAGTAGTGAAATTCCATCATTCACATCTCTTTTGGAGATAACTCTTTTTTTTTCCCCCCCTGTGAAATACGGTTTTGCTAGCATGCCATATATTATCTTCCCTTAAAAGATACTGTTCTTTTATACCGACAGCCTTTTCTTCCTCACGAGTAAAACATGATCTGTGTCTACAGTCTCCGATAGCAACCTGGAGAAACTTCCTAACAGTGAGAAAAATGAAATCAGTGAAATCAGTTGCCTTCAGAAATTGTGGGGGCTTCATTGCTGGAGGTTTTTAAGAAGTGTCTGGACAGTCACTTGTCTGAAATGGTATAGGGCACTATAGAGGTGAAATCTGGCCCGTTCGCACCGCTTCTATAGAACCGGTTATTAGCAGAAATCTCCTTTTGTTTTTTTCCCACTTTGCAGGGTTAATCCTGTAAATAAGGCCGTTGTTTCTAGCCTAATCTTTATTGCCTTGCTCACAGAAACTGCCTCTCCCCTTATTACATGGTAACTTTGGTGAAGTTTAATTCTGTGCTTGGGGATATTTAATCCTGTGGCCATGTCCACAGAACTGGTAGTAAAAAAAAATTGAATTTCACCACTGCCCCAAGGTGGCTGAGATGGTTTCGTTTCCCAGTTTGGTACCTATGCTCTTTTTCGTAATTTGATGGGGTATCTCTTTGGCCTGGAAGAGCCCGTTAACAGAAACCGTTGTCGTCTTTCTTATAGGACGTAATGGGTGAGCTACGTTATCAATTCCTGGTCCTAGACCTAGAAGGATTAGGGGTGACATAAGAGGTCGTCCAATATTTGAGAGGTTGTCACAGAGAGGAGGGGCTTGACTATTTTTAACCCTAATCTTATGCCAGACCAATCTTAGAGTATTGTTCAACTGCTTGGAATCCCCACCATATATCTGATATCAGTACAATTGAGCGGGTCCAGACGTACTTCACGAGAAAAGTTTTGCACTTTTCTGTACACAATAGAATTCCCTACACTACCAGGCTTGAAATTCTCGGTTTGGATAACTTAGAACTGCGCCGCTTGTGGTACCTTCCTTCCTAGGTATTGCATATAAAATTATACGCAGTAATGTTTTACCTGTAAATGACTTTTTTGTTTTAATTGCAATAATACAACCGCTTCAAACTTAATGCAAATCATTCCAAAGTTGATTGCAAAAAATATGACTTTTGTAAAAGAGTTTTCAAAGTCTCAACTACAAATTCTCATAGTTTCGGTGGCAAACTGACTTCCATGGACCTTACACCATACCTCAGGGGTCAGTACTAGAGGGGGCGTGCATAAGTGCACTGATGTGCCTATCGTCCCTGTCCTTGTATTTTATATTTTTCTCTTTTTTTATTCTTGTATTCGTGTTTTCGTTATTGTTTGACAAATTCTAATAAATAACAATAAAAAAATTAAATTCTCCAAAGCACCTGAAGGCAGGACAGGAAACCACGGATGGAAACTAATCAAGGAGAGAAGCAACCTGGAACTAAGGAGGAATTTCCTAACAGTGATAACAATTAATCAGCGGAACGGCTTGCCACAAGAAGTTATGGGTGCTCCATCACTGGGAGCTTTTAAGAAGAGACTGGATAGTCATTTGTCCAGAGTGGTATAGGGTCTCGTGCTTGGACAGGGGGTTGGACTAGAAGACCTCCAAGGTCTCTTCCAACTCTGTTATCCTGTATTCTTGCAGGGTGGTAGGAGATGAAGGTGAAAACGGCAATGAACAGAAAAAAAAAGATTGCACAGGATGTGAAGGCTATATTTTGTGGTGAAACCTATGATTTTCCTATTCAGGAGTGAGTAACCTTTTCAGACTGCAGGATGCACAAATCCTTCCCATTAATCTGGGCCAAGGTCGACCTTGCAAAAAATAAGGGAGGGAGGGCTGACTTTTACTAAGGAGTTACTCTGCTTTACATGAGGAATTTCAACAGGAGGGATGGGCAGAGAGAACTGGTATAATAACACAGTGCTATTTTTTTTTTGCTAAGCCTTTACACATCACCATTTAAGAATGTCAGACAATGTTCTAACGGTCTAACCCAGTAGTGGAGAACCTTTTACTTACCAAGTGCTGAAAAGTATGCACTTTGCATGTGCCCTCCACACTTGCGTGCGGCTCCTCCACATGCGCTGCACATGCAACCGCACCATGTGCATGCATGCAGCTTTTGTACACGCAATGCATGCGTGCTGCATACAGGCACGCATGCACACACGAGCAATTGCATGTGCATGCGCAGGAGAGCTCCAAAGACCAGCTGGATTTCCTGCTGCAATCACGTGCATGCACAGCGGAGGCCCGAAGACCAACTGGGTCTCTGCAATCACGTATGCATGAATGCGCAATCACATGTGCATGCTCAGGTGGAGGTAAGTTGGCTGACAGCTTGTGTGCCCAGCAAGATGGCTCTGTGTGCCACTTCTGGCACCCATGCCATAGATTTGCCACCACAGGTCTAACCAATATAAAAAGTTAAAGTTAATGCAATTTCACACATTCGGGAAGTAATATTCAAATATTCAATATCAGAGGAACTAACCTTCCAATTCCCCTGTTTAAATGGGGAATGTGGCCAGACAATAGTTTAAAGTAACTTTATCTAACTTCAATAAACCAGGATAACCATCTTAAGCCAAGATGGCAGCCAGTTTTTAAAATGTTTCTGACTGTCCCTTGTTTGCAAAGTTTCTGTTGTGAGGATGCAATATAAAATGCTATCTCATGCAGGGCACCAAATTATGTAAATACAAATAAGGAAGGTAAATACATCAATAACAATAAAAAACTGAAACAGCCAGATAAAGGAACACGACATAAAAATAATACCCTGGTTTGGGTGATGAAAAAGGAACATAGGCTAAGAAAGGCAAAAGATGTCCTGAGATCGAGTCGTGCCACAATCTGTCTTGGTCAGTCAAGGAACAAGTGGTTTTTTTCAGGAAGAAATTCACCTTTCCAGTCTGGTTTCAGCCTTGGGATCTCCTTCCCCAAAACTAACCCGGTTTTGAGATCCACCAAGGGGGTCCAGGAGCTCCCAATTTCCAGTCTGGAGAGGTGAGGGAAAGTCTTCTGTAGCAGAGCAACGTCACGGCTGAGAAAATTTCATTTCATTTTATATTAAATACACGTCACTGATCTTCTTCAGTCTCGTACGGTAGTCCTTGACTTATGGCCTCAATTGAGACCAGGATTCTGTTGCTAAGCAAGGTGGCTTGGTGAGTCATGCCTGGATTTCACGATCTTTTTTTGACACAGCCGTAAAATAAATCACTGCAAGTGTTAAGCGAACCATTTGGCTGTTAAGTGAATCCTGGCTTCTGCCATCGAGGGTCATAAATACAGGCTGGAGGCAAAACACCCCAAATTTGGTTACGTGACCTGGAGTTTGCTGTGGGAGTCATAAGTCATTTCCCCCCAGTTCTATTGTAATGTTAAATGGTCACTAAATGAACGGTTTTAAGTCAAGGATGAAGAGTATTCCACTTCTGGACGCCCGGATGAAACAACTTTTGGAGGTCTTTGAAGGAGAACCCTTGGCTTTGGCCTTGAGAAATGGGGCAGGAGAGAAGAAATGGTTGGTTAGACCTGAGAAAGAGGAGAACATCAGAAGGAGAAGAGCCTGGATTTAAAGTTGCTATTCTTTAAAGCGGGCAGGGAAGGATTTGGAGAGGGGGGTCACCATCCTTTTAATTACCGCAGAACAATAAACTTCTGCACCTCTAGAGCCCTGTCACTGTCTAATATTCGACCTTGAAAGGACTGATAAACACCAAAAGATTTTGAAGCTACAATCTTTCCCATCTTGGCAACTTTAAGACTTGTGGATTTCCACTTCCAGAATTCCTCAGCCAGCCATGGTTGGCTGGGGAATTTTGGAAGTCAATCGAACAGAATAGAGTTGGAAGGGACCTTGAAGATCTTCTAGTCCAGTGGTGGCGAACCTATGGAACGCGTGCCGGAAACAGCACGCCAAACTGTCCCGTGTGCCACGCGCAGCCCTGCTGGCTCCATATCCCATTTTCATGCTCTGTTGTGCTGGCTGGCTTTTGCTGCGCAGCAGCGCTGAAACCCAGGAGCACAGCGTCCCACTGCACACACGTGCTCTGAGACTCGAACGTCCGGTTTCCGATATGTGCATGCATGCTAGCCAGCTGTTTTTCATGCACACATGCGCACCATACTGGGACGCTGTACCTCTGGGTTTCGGTGCTCCCACACGACAAAAGCCACCTGGATAGCACACAATGGAGCACAAGAATGGGATGCAGGGGCTGCGCGCGACGGAGCACGAGAATGGGATGTGGAGCCAGCAGGGCTGTGTGTGGCTCACAGGATGGTTTGGTGTGCCTTTCCGGCATGAAGGACGGCACCTGATGATGTAAAAGGTTTGTCACCACTGTTCTAGTCCAACCCCCCTGCTCAAGCATATACCATTCTGGACAAATGTCCATCCAACCTTTTCTCGAAAACCTCCAGTGATGAAGCAGCCACAACTTCTGGTGGCAAGCTGTTCCACTGGTTAATTGTCCTCACTATCAGGAAGTTTCTCCTTAATTTTAGGTTGCTTCTCTCCTTGATTAGTTTCCATCCAATGTTTCTTGTCTTGCCTTGTCTGGTGCTTTGAAAAAGAAGTTGAAGTCCACAAGTCTTAAAGTTGCCAAGGTTGGACACCTCCGTTGTAGGGTAAATCTATAAAAATGCATATGTTGTTTTCTCCAACTTAGCTCCCATTAGATCAGAAGTGTCCAATCTTGGCAACTTAAGAAGACCTGTGGACTTCAACTCCCAGAATCCCCCAGCCAGCATGCTGGGAGTTGAAGCCCACAAGTCTTAAATTTGGAGACAACCAAAGTGGAAATTACTAAGGCAGAGATGCTGGAAATGGGGTAGTGCTCCACGTTTCAAGAGGGAATAGGACAACCTCTGCTCAAGGAACTGAAAATTGCTCCCTCTAAATCACCAACTTTAAGTAAGGAATGGTGGGATTCCCTTCCAGAGCACCTGAATGGTTAAAAGGCGCATTGATCTGCCATGGAAAATTCCAAGCCCTTTGCTTAGACAAAACCAAGTTTATTGTGTCAGGGATTATTCATTTTGCTCCTCTGCCTTCTCCCTTCTGTCCCAGTTCATCCCCATTTCCAAGCAAAGATTGGCAGGAATGAATAGCAATAGCAACAGCACTTAAGACTTATATACCACTTCACCTTGCACTCTAAGTGGTTTACAGAGTCAGCCTCTTACCCTCCAATAATCTGGGTCCTCATTTTATCGGCTTTGAAAGGATGGAAGGCTGAGTCAACCTTAAGCCAGTCAGGATCTAACTCCTGGCAGTGGGCAGAGTCAGCCTTCAATGCGGCACTCTAACCACTGTGCCACAAGGCTTCTATGAAATTAGCCAGTGATCTGTGGTAGTGGTAAGAAACTATGGTAGACTTTCTATGAGATAATTGAAATAATAGATTATTAACAGGAAGGCATCTCTGAATTTTAACTTTGCTGTTGATTAACCTGTTGGCTATTTTTTCTTCATATACATACATATATACACACGTGTATATGTGTGTGTGTGTGCACATGTGTACAATGTACGACAAACTGGATTGTAAACAGATGTAAAAATTTATAAACCTTGTTCCTGTTTCGCAAGGGGGAAAGCCATTATTGTCACAATATATTTGCTAGTGTCCAACTAAGGGGGAATAATAATATGTGTTTTTACTTTTTGTCTTTTTAATTCACAATTTTTTGGTCTAGTTTGGTTTCGTCTTTGTACGTTTTCCCCCCCTTTGTATTTTAATTTCCTGAATAAAATTAAAAAATTAAAAAAAGAAATGAGCCAGCGCCACAGGAAAAAGCAGCTCCCGTAACCGACAGATAAATCTCCCCCCACCCTTTAGCCGAAGCGGCCCTCAGCCCCAAACCCCTTACCGGAGAGTGAGTAATCGGTGTTGGTCATCCGCATGGCCGGGGTGTACGAGACGCTTGGCATGTCGTGCCCTTTCTTCTGCTTACGTCGATACCACACAAACAGTGCCAGCAAAACCATAATAATTAGCAGGAGGATAATAATTCCAGAGATTGCTCCCACTGAATGCCTCTCAGATCCAAGAGCTGGGCTAATTTTAGTATAGGGATTTAATTCTTCCATCATGAGAGCCGCTGTTAAAAATAATTCACACAATGCACCATTAAATTAAGTGGTGGAGGCCAGGTTGCGAGAAAGGGCCAGCTATTACAGGGACGACAGTTCTCAAAGCTTTCCAACAGCTTGTCTTGAAATGGGTCGGCGGACTACAACTCCCAGCAGCGCCCAGTCCATGAGGGCCAAGGGCGAGGGATGCTGGGAGATGTGGTCTGGCAATATCTGGAGAGCTACTCATTGGGTCCCCATGCCAGCTGGAAGGAAACCTCAGCTAGCACCCCAAAATTTGCCTTCCTCTTTTCATGATTTTACAGGGTGCATCTCTGCCCCATATGCCAGCTTTTGATTCCCTTCAATAGCAATTTAGACTTATATACCGCTTCACCGGGCTTCACAGCCCTTTCTAAGCGGTTTACAGAGTCAGCCTATTGTCCCCCAACCATCTGGGTCCTCATTTTACCCATCTCGGAAGGACGGGAGGCTATCTTGAGCCGGTCAGGATCGAACTGTTGGCAGCGGGCAGAATTAGCCTCAGAATTAACCAGTCAAAAAGTCAAGATGAAGGCCCACAAAAATGGAAGCAAAAGCTCCAACTTTTTCTCCCTGCTCTGCGCCTAGTTGTGGCACCTAGTTGTGGCGCCCATGTTGACTTGTGTCGACCCACCTTTAGACATCCTCCAAGGAGATATTTGGGAGAGAAGGAATATCCCAAACAGGACAATATTTTTTATGTTATGTTATTTACTTATTTAGTTGGAAGATTGATATGGCCGCCCCTCACTCACGGGGACGCGAGGCGGCTTACAAAAAGTCAAAACCCCACTATAAAAAAGAATAAAAGAAACAATACCCTCGCACCCATCCCTCTGGTGACAACACACAACTGAACAAGCCACTTGATGGGCTCCGTCCCACGTAGGGTTCCCCAGGCCCATTGCTAAAGCAAGTTTTTCAGGGCCTTGTGAACATGTTTCAATGTGTGTGGGGGGGCAGTCTAATCTCCGTGGAGATGATGTTCCAAAGGGAGAGAGGGAAGGAGCCACCACGGAGTAGGCCCTTCTTCTGGGTCTCGCTAGATGTAGCACCTCAGGAGAGTGGTGGTTGTGGGGACTACAACATTCCTGGCCTCCCCATTATGTTGGGTTGGGTAGATGCAGCCGGGATGAGATGGTCCCTCAGATAATCCGATCTCAAGCCACGGCTGGATTTAAAGGTGACAACCGGCACCTTGAATTGCACCTGGAAGCAAACTGGCAGCCAATGCAGTTCTCACAGGGGAGGTGACACATGTGCACACCTGGGCCTGCACAACGATATATGACGGCATCTGAATGGGACGGTTTTATCCCAGCGAAGTAAAGGCCTTCCCTTGACCCACGGTTGGTTTGTTTATTTGTTTGTTTGTTTGTTTATTGATTGATTGATTGATTGATTTCAATTTATATACTGCCCCTCTTCCAAAAAGGGACTCGGGATGGTGTACAACCATCTAAAAAACAATAAATTAAATAACAATTAAAAAAACAAATTAAAAAGAATTAAATGGGTGGTTGAGTAAAAAATTTAAAATTATAAAATTTAAAAACCAATTTAAAACCCCCGTTAATTAATGCTAGGTTGGGTCTCGACCTCCATACTGTGTCATCCCTGTTGAACCTCAGCCCTTCACAGCTTTCCTTCAAAAGGGTTCCCGTTTCTAGTCCTCATGGAAAATAGTTGAGCCAAAGCCAGATAGTCTATCAACCCTGCCTTTTGCACCCCCATCCCGTGTGAATTTCTTCCAGCATTTTGGAAAGTGGGGCGTGTGTCTTTGAGAACTGTTCTGGAAGAATGGCCCAAGTTGAAGGCTCCGTTGAAAAGGAAAAGAGGCAGGGGAGAAAAAGAGAGAGAAAGAGAGAAGGAGTTGCCTCACCTTGATCGCACCTGATTCCTTTGAACCCGGGGCTGCAGTAACAGGTCCCTGTAACGTAGTCACAGGTGGCGTTATTCATGCATTCACAGAGCTGCTGGCAGCCGTAACCAAACGTTCCTTGCGGACACTCTGAAAATGCAACGTGAAAAAGAAAAACGACTGGGAAAAACAGCCCGGCATTTTGCCAAATCTAGTTTTGTTTTGGGTTTTTTTGCAATAGTGGATGCTGGTTAGGAAAAACCACAGGTAAACCACACAGCCTTCTTGTAGGAGAGTATTTTTTCCAATCTTGGTCACTTTTAAGACTGGTAGACTTCCACTCCCAGAATTCCCAGCCAGCCATTATAAGTCTTGGGGGGATTTCCATTTTTGGTTTTGAGCGACTGTTGGGTGCTACAGTGGGTGATGTTCTTTCTGATACATTTTCCATAACTCTGAATCTTCAGTTTTCCCCTGGGATTTTCTGTGATGTGGTCCACAGCTGTCAGCAGACTCGGACAGTGAGGAGGTTGGGGAGGACCTTGGGCCAGTCCTGGAGTCGGGGGAAGGCTCTGATGGATGCTATGCATGGGAGGTAGAGATGGGGCCAGGGCCATCTGACAGTTATCAGCTGCCTTTGGAGTCAGAGATCAGTGGGGAAGAAGAAGAGCTGGACCCTGTTTCAGATGCACATATGCACAGAGTTGTCAGGAGAAGGGAACAACTAAGGAACAGGGGTCGACTCGGAAGGAAAGGCACAAGTGGACACTGAATGGTCCCTCCCATAGGGAATCAATAGGAGCAAAAGGGGAAGGGTGTTTGTAGGAGACAATTAGTTTGCTCTTTATTGTGAAGATTTGCTTATCTGAGTTCCTGCCTCACAGAGACTCCTTGCCAAGGATTTCGCTTGGAAACTCAGCCTGGCAGCTATCCAAGGATTGATAAGGTCTGTTTTTGCCATAAAACCTTGAAAGGTTTATTGCCGGGACTTTTTTAGATGTGAATGAGAAGAATTCACAGTAACCAAATAAAAAGGGTTGTTTTTTTTTAGGGACCAAAAGCTTATTTCGTGACTCTGTTCAGCCTGGGTCAAAACATTGTGAGATCTGGAGAGGCGGCAGAGGGCTGGACAGATAGTTGTGACATGCTCACCTAACCTCATCTCCCCGATCACTAAATAAAAGCAAGTTCATCCACCTTTTCAAAAGCAAATGCTTGCTTGTTCATCAAATTCAATGTGAATTAACAGGGGGAAAAAAAAACACGCAGGAGAGTTCTGCGGCATAAGAGACCTGGATGGTTCACTGGAGATGATGGTGCACTTTCTCCATGAAAGTAGCCACCACTTTCTTAAACCATCTTTTGCCTTCCCCTTCAATGCTGGCTTACCCTGAACAGCATCAGGTTGCCCAGATCTGGTTTCCCAATGGATTTTTCCCATCATGCCCCTGGGGAGTATCCCTGCAGGGCATGGTGGGAAATCCGCCCCCCCCAAATAACCAGGTCTGGTTATTTGCTCACTTGCAACCTGCGCAATGGCGTTTGAGGGATTGCAATTTAATTTTCACGAGCAGCTTAAATGCCGTTTAAAGTGCCACTCTTAATAGAGTCCGTGTTTTCCCTTCTGTAACGCTAAGCCTGAAAAATTTGCAAGAATTTCTGGAATGCTCGGAAGGTCGCTAGGTAGGAGAATATATCTCTTTGGGGTTTGGGGTCCTGCAGCCTTGAGCAAGACAAGCCAGGCTGGGGAGGGTCTACAGGAGGGTCTTCTCCAGGGACCCTCCCCACCGAAGCTGGCCCCGAGGCCATCAAAACTGTATGTTTCCGTTTCCCCCTCCTTCTCTCTCTCTCTCTCTCTCTCTCCCCAGACTGCCAACATTTGGTTCCCCATATTTCTATCAGAGGGAACATGATTGAATGGCCAGTGACAAAATTTATTCATACAATTACCGTGATGGCGACGATAAATCTGGCGACAGCTTATTGTGTTTCTTTGGGCGATATTCCATAAGAAATGAAGGGGCAGGCTGGAAACCAGCTGGGGACTCTGCTAGGCTAGCCGGGGAAGTTTTGGGGGACACACCCAAGCTCTCTGCGCTCCTCTTGAACCCAAGGCCTTGCAGGTACATCAAGAGAGGGAGGGAGGGGAGAGAGGGAGGAAGGAAGGAAAGAAGAGGGAGGAGGGCGGAAGGAAGGAAGAAGGGAGGGAGGGTTGGGGGAAAGAGGGAGAGAAGGAGAATGAATGGAGAGAAAGAAGGAAGGGAGAGGAGGAAGGAATGGAGAGAAAGAAGGAA
>JAEANM010025295.1:0-10970 GCA_017656035.1 Myanophis thanlyinensis | reverse complement strand
AAGTTCCTGAGCACCTTTGGTGGTAGTCTGAAGTCCCTCAGACATCTGAGGTGAAAGAGTCGTTGTCGGGCTTTTTTTGTTTTTTTGTTTCCAGATGAAAACAGAGCTTGAGAGCCTGTTTTCACTGGCAGAGCACCACAGACACCCCCAACATGAGTGATGTCAAGCTGGCCATACCCGCTCAGCCCCCCAAGGTTAAACATAACCCTCATGTGTCCTTCAATGAAATTGAGTTTGACACCCCCCTGTACTACTACACCAGATATGAAAGATTTAATGTTATATACTTCCATTTATTAAAGTTCTGAGCTATTCGATCACAACTTTCTTAAGAGTAACAGAAGACTTTGGTATTCATTTTCAAAACATGAAGAAACATGGATTTCATCAGCGTACAACAGCCGCATACATACATTACATTTCCAATTTTAAATTATAATTAGGGAAATATTTAAACAGCAATCTTGTTTTGCTTAAAATATATTTTGAACAGAAGTGGAGAAATCTGTGTTACTGAAATGGGACAGCACCACTTCACATTGAAACAATGAATTCCAATGGATTATGAGGAAATTTAACATATTAACACAAATTATCATGAGTAAATATGTTCGTGTTATAATACCCTCATACTCTTCTTTAAATATAAATTGTTGATTGGCCCATTTCTATAGTATACAAACAGCCCCTAAATTTAAATAAGTTTAGGCATTAGGACTTTATTCCAGACATTCCATTTGGTTCATGTCAACTTCACTCAGATCAGTTAGGGAGAAAAATATTTCTTGTCAACATAGTAAATGCACTGTGGAGAGACATTACAGGAGACGTAAATTCTCCAAGTCCTTATTTTCTATTTGAAAAATCAATTCATTTGGGATATAAGTAAGTTTGCTTTTTCCACAAGGAGTGATATGAGTAAATGTCAACTAAATTTAAATCTACTAAAGGTTTATTGGACTATATTTAATCAAACTTGAAAATCATAAATGTTCATTTTATATTCACTTGATTTTTACAGATTGTTCTGACAATTCAATTTGCATATGCTGTCAAGGAGATGACAAAGCAAGCACGCACCCTAAAAATTGTCTTGGTACGTATTTGCAAATATTATTAGTGTAAAAAAGACATTTAATCGCAGGCTTGAGTGAGCAAACATTTGAAGTTGAAAGTATCATTTTAACGATGTTTGATGTTAAGAGGACTCTTCCTGCCTTTGCTTGAATAGTCAGAATGTCTGTGGAAATTAATCAAGTCAATTCCAAGTTAGCAGAATGTTACATGCATTTTGCTCTCATGTGTTTGTCTGCATATTTGGTGCTGAATGAAAAACTTGAATACTAAAATTTATTCTTTACTCTCAGATAGGTTTTGCATTTCTACCCAAAATAGTCAATAAATCCTAGGCATTCCCCAGGAAAAAGGACTTTTGTCAGGAAGTTTTAATAAAAGGAAACTACGTTTTGAACAAAGTCAAATGCAACAGGTTTCTGAATGTTTCCACCAATAATAGATTCCATCTTAATTGTTCTTCTGTTTCTCACACACTAGAGGCAGCATTTACCACAAGAACTTTGTGGATCAATTTACAAAGCTTTTTTGTTTGTGGCTTATAAAAAAACCAAAAACAAAACCTCTACTGTTTAGATTTTCAATCCAGTTATATGAAGAAGTGGTAACTATATAAAGAAGTATCGATAAGAACAAACTTTATTTATACTGTATCAGCATCTAGACCTGTAATGAGATACAGTAGAGTACATCAGGACATTTATATTCAATACTGATATAAATTTGGCTAAAAGCAGCATCATGATCATTTTAAAAATATAAACTCAAAATTAGGCTTAACTTTTTTATATATAAAACTGGGTGAAACAAAGCACTCCTCCCCAAAATGTATAAACATAGAAAAGCCCAGTTCTGTTAACTTTAGACCTTCATCCCACTTACTGCAACCCAATGACCAATTACAACAAATTAGTGGGGTCCCTGTGGCCAGCCGTGTCCTTCTGTGCTGCTGCTACAGAAACATATTAATAGCAGTGAAAATAAACCTGCAAATTAATCCTAAAGGAAATGAAGATGAGGTTTTTGGTGGCTTCTTGCAAAAACAATGCCTTGTTTCTGTTTTGGGGGTGTCCTCTTCCCCATTAAACATTTCTAACTGCAAAAAACTGCAAAAAAATCTATTGTTTCTAAGAAAACATAATAATAATAATACTTTCTTATAATATACTTATCCAGACTTAACAACTGTCAATAGGAAAAATAAAAAATGTCTGGATAGTGGACATGACAGTATCTGGAGACAGCAGAAGAAAAGAACTGGAAAAGATAATGAAATACAAAGACCTGCATGTAGAAATGGAATGACTGTGGTAAAAGTAAGCAAAGGTAGTACCAATAGTAATAGGCACCTTGGGTGCAATCTCAAAACAGCTTGTACATGACAAGCACTTGCAAAATCACTATCAGTCTATTGCAAAAGGCAGCTTTACTTGAAACAAACTGCATCTTGTGTGACCATATCTTTAACCTTTATCTAAAAACAGCATCTGCCTATTCCAGGTCCTTGGAAAGGACTTCATAAGTGGACAAAAATGTAAAATATAGTCTTAACTGTTTGATAGTGCAATGAACCATAATATCAATTATTATTTTATGATAGCAAGTAGAAAAAATACAATTGGTTATAGTGATGTTCTGTTATTTAAATAAATTCTGACAATGTTTGTTTATGTTCCACCCATTTTGCCTTACTACACATTGAAACAGTTAAGCAAAAATAACAACAGTAAATATGTAACACTGGGTTGCAGTGGGTGGCATAAAATCAAAAGTTGACAGAGCTGAGAGTTTATATGTTTGTAAATTTTAGGGAAGAGGGTACACAAAGTGCATGGGGAGAGGTAGGGCCTTTCCTAATTCGATAGCCACTACCAGAATGGTGTTCATCTGTTGGGTTCCAGGCCAGCTAGCAGAGCCGGATCCTCAGGCACTTATGTAAAACCAAAAGGGTAGAAATTCCAAAGTCAAAGCAGAAAAGTTTTTTCTCCTAGATCCTGTCAACCAAAATTCCTGGGCTGATGGAATCCACAGCATGCCCACACTGCCGGCACAGATGGAACGGACCAATCGTATTGGGGTAAGATGATTCTTCAAATTACTTGAATAATACTCTTTATTATTTAGACATTGTAGTGAATCATATGCCCAATTTTTTATTATATTCTTCTGTATCAAATGCAGACTTCAAAAAGTTTATTTTGTCTAATTTCCTTTTGATTTAACTGCACCACTCTTGAGCTACAGTAAAAGAAGTAAAAGAGTTATAGTATCTTTCCCTACTAGGACATAATCAGAGCACAAGTATATGTGCTTTTATTCTCTTTTATTCTGTCATGTCCCTAAGATGCTCCTTTATTTCAACTCCAGGATGAATAAAAGAGAAAGCCAAAATAAAATTTAAATTAAATTATCCTTTTTATTCAGACACCATCCATGGGCAACTTCAAGATGAAAGGTTTTGTGACTCATCTTTTTGAAGGAAATAATCTGCCTTAGCCCAGGAAAAGACATTGTTTTAAAGAGCCAGAAGTGTGTGATGCTTCTAATCTTAACGTTAATTTGAATGGAAAGTGAGGCAATTTCAGGCCAAGCAGCAATAAAACATTGGAGGATGGCTGTAGATATCACATCATCACCTACCCTGCTGATAAACTTAAAAACTAAATTTTACTTGCTGGCATTTGTACCTGCGATCTGAAGAGGGGGTTGTACTTACCTTGTCTTTGCCTCCAGCAATACTTACATGAAAGAAAATGAACTTCAGTTAATTTTATTCTCCATGGTTCTCCACGGTCAGCTTCATGCTTTTGTGGTTGCCAAACATGCTGCATTCCTGTTTACAAAGCAGTAATTTAATTGACAGGTCTTTTGGATAGAAGACATGTCATTTGTCACAGACTTCATGGGAATGAAAAAAAAGCAGGGGGGTGAGTTTCTGGGCTTCTTTAAAAGTCTTGCATTTGTAATATAATCTGATGTTGTGCATCAGTTCCATTGCTCCCAGAATCTGAGGCATGGACATCTGAAAATAATACAGGACCCTGAGCAAAACAGCTATCTGCCTCAAGAAAAAGACATGATTGTTTTCACTGGGCTGTGAGTTTTACGGTAACTCTTACCTGAACAATGCGGGCAGTTTATCTGGCCCCCATGAAAATTGATCACACCTGTTTTCCAGACTCTTTTGTAAATGGAATTCAGAAGATTCCATCCCCACCCTTATAATTATACCCATTTTCCATATTTGTTTGTTTGTTTGTTTCTGTCTTAGATAAATTAGAAGACTTCTTTCTATCTAACTTGTGAACAAATTACCATGTTCTGTTTTTGTGGATATTATTGTAAGTTTCTTTAATCATAGAATATGTGAGAAGATAATGCTTTCTCAGGATTCATATAACAGTCATTGTATAGGAAAATAGTGTCCTGAAAACTTCCAGGTTAGTGGATCTTACTAGTCAAAATATATTGTGTAAGAATTCTATCTTTTCATAGATTTTCCATGATAAGGAAAGAGTTGTAGCAGCAGGAAGAAAAAAAATGTTTACAAATATTTTCATTCAGACTCTTCTATAAAATTTCATGAAAGATTTTATGAAACTTTATCTAGAAGCTTCTAATTCATTAGGAAGTGTATGGAAACAGAATTGTAAATGGTCTCATGCTCTCTTACATGGTTGATTCTGCTACATCACTCAATTTACTTCAAACTACATTTGTCATCTACTGAACCCCTATCAAACAGCTTCTTATATCTCAGGAGAGGTAGATACCAATCACAGAAAGTGAAATTTTATTTGTGTCTGTCCAGTTATGGAATTTTCTTCCCAAAGACTCTTTCCTATGATTATTACCAGTATAGATTACCATACAAGCAAGAATTTTTTATTACAGTATTTTAAATATAATTGGCTTAAGTACTCTTAATATTATGTAAATAATATACAAAATGGATTAATTTTATGATTCTGAATATATTATATGATTGTAAAATAAATACTTTCAATTAAGCAATAATTATTTTATTCATGATTTCTACTGATGATTGTATAATAAAGTTATGTATTGTGGTTAACTAAGTCAATTTATTGAGTGATGCAATAAACGTGTGCACTTAGCTACAAATGCTTCTGTATTCCATTCATAGCTTATCAGAACATAGCACCGAAGTCTTTAATTAAACATTCTTTTGTATATAATAATGTTTTTGTATCAAAGAGAGGAATTGATAGAAGAGGTAATGTTCATTGCAAAATGCTGTGGTGGCCAACAACATGGCAGCTTTTTAAAAAACTGATAAAAACTGATGGCTACTAATCATGAAAAAGATTTATTATATCAATTCCATAGTAGCTAATATGTATCTCATTGTCTACTGCTGGAGGACACATGAGATGTATTGGAATGAAAATACACTCTCTGTATTTCCCATACAACTTTGGTCAGCTGTTGTGAGAACAAAATGTTGTATCAGAAAGGATTTTGAACTGATCCAACAGAGTTCTTCCTGCTCCTGGGTTGCAGGAGGCCATGGCAGCCAAAAAGGGAGCTCAGGAATCCATTTTCACTGGCAGAAATTCCACAGGCCGATCCTTAGCTGTTTTCAGGGTGGCCCCACAGGCCATATCTAAGTACCTCGCAGACCATGTCCAGCCCCTGGGCCTTGAGTTTGACACCCCTGTTATATGTTAGCTTTCTTTGCCAAGAAGCCAATATGCTTTAGTGTATGAAGGAGATTTTGTACAAGTAAAAGTTGTTTTCTTCTTCTCCAAGATATGAATTACTTTCCTTTAGCAGTGCTGCATTGCATCAGGCCCAGGTTTTTCTCCACTTCATTAAAAACACACACGCTCACAGGAGTTCACTAAATATTTATGAATGTAATTTATGACTGTGAATTGATGCCTTTTTCCAGAACTAAAAGGATATTTGTGTGTGGCCACATCCATCCCCCATCCCTTACACACACACAAATCTATGACAAGTTCAGAAATATAGAAGTGAATACCAACTTCACATTAATACTGAAAATCTTCACCTAGAAAAAAAAAACTGAATAGCACCCAGGCCATTTAAAATCTCATTTAATTATTTCAAAAAGAAGTAGAGGGCATTCCTCCACTATTTCAGATCAATATTTTCAAGCTCAACCAATTGATTTTGTTGCTTCACAAAGGACAAAATAGTGTTCATTCCATCAATAAAATCCAACCAGACTGACAATCAGATTCTGTTTAATCTTCATTCTCATGAGGGTGAGAATCCACATGAATGAAAATGGCCATGTTGTCTGGGACAGACTATCCTCAAAGAATGAGAAACAGTGGCCACCATCTTTGTTTTGACCAACCCTAATACCTGATTCTTAATATCATATCTAAATATATTATTTTCAGTTCCTGTTATCTTTATTTGTTCATTAGGACTGAGATCCCCAACACCATGTTCCAAAACAAGAAGTTTATATAGCATTTTGAATTGGGGCTAGGCCAAATTAGATCTTTTTTTTTTTCATTCATTAAATTAAAAACTACCGTTTCCCAAAATTTGTGCTGGAGACAGGCTTTATTTGAATCTGAAAATAGTCGTGGTTCTTGCTCTGACCTTTTCTAAAGAAGAAGAAGAGAAAAATGTCAACAAATTTTGATGAATGTGAGAATCAGGTGTTTCCAAGAGCTAGAAATGAGATTTTTTTTGTTGCAGATGCCCTATATAATAAAGATAGAATTATTTTTAGAAGATGAAATCAGCAAAGAAGTTTGGTTTCCAAATACCTGACATAAGTGGCAGAAAAATTGTAATTTTCAAAGAGACAATAGGATAAAATTCTTAAATTCACAGAAATCAATAATGTTCATTCAGAAATCAATAACGTTAATTGTATTTCATGACAATGAATGTTGATTGAATTTAAAATTTAAACTGAATTGATTATAGTTCTGGATGTAATTCTGTTTCTTTTTTTGTTCATTCCATTTGGTAGCTATGGTACCATTTGGTAGTTCTGTTTCTTTTTGTATCATTCCATTTGGTAGCTATTTTTCCAGGCTTTACACTACTCCATGTTTCATTATGGCACCAAATGTGAAATAAGAACAATTAATTCCTAACAATGTAACTATTTATCTGTTTTTCTTATGGTTACAATGCATTAGGATGGCATAACCTGCATTTTTTTCAACAAAAATATCCAATTTATTTGTAGTTTTTTCAAATCAGCTTGAAAAAAGTAAATCAAATTTAAAAAATCCTTTTGCAGAACTTGACTCTTTAAGTTTACATATGATATAACTGAAAATGGCCACAAGATTAAATCATGACCCCCCCAGCCATAAATATTTGCATATTTTAGCTTGAACAGACTTTTAAATCAAGAATCTGCCTTTTTCGTGTTCTGTAGATATATGAGGAAAAAGGGTTTGTTTTAGAAAGCAATTTAAGCATTTATCAAGTGGCTGTGCTCCTGCCTCTTTAAATATTCTTGTTCTAAATCAGTTTTATGAGAAGTTGTTTCCTCTAATAATGCCCGAAAAAATCTGTAATCTATGGGAATTTGTGGTAGTCATCTTGTCTCTGGTTGAAGACTCTAAATATCTGCTCAACAGTTAATTCTTCTACATTAAATGTCTGTAGATTACAGAATCAGGCAGAATTTTCCTTTCTTTCTCCCACATAGCAAATTGCTTATCATAAACGTACAAGTAGCACCTTGTTTGGCTGGAATGAAAAATGGACACATTTGGTATGTTCTAAAAAGCATCTGTTTTCCTTTCAGAAAAGTCTGACAGATCTCTGAGATGTCTACCTACCAATACTTTCCACCACAATCATCCCCCAAAAATACCTTTCCAGTTTCAGACCATAGTATTTGGAATTTGATTGATTTTCTGCTGAATGAGTAATTTTCAGAAGCAGGAATAATGTGGGATGTGCAGGCATTGTATTCATTTATTTAAATTAACTCTGGTTTTTGTTATTGTTTAGAATGAGTTTTTTTGGCTGGAATTGAATGTCATTTTTTGATAATCTGATTGAAAAAGCAGTAACAGGACAACTCCATTTTCAAGGACGCCACGACTTTTTGTCTGTTCCTCTTATGGATACATCCCATTCACACAGCATAAATTACATTTTTCACCAAATATGTACAATTTCTTTGTAGCCTTTGCAAGTTAGTTTTTTTTTTTTTAAAAAAAAGAACCAAATTAGATGTCTGAGCACTCATCGAGGAATTTGGTTTTCTGTTTAATCTGACTAAAATAAGTTCATGGCTTGAAGATATATTGATTACCCAGTTGGATGATATTGGGAACAGTGAGGAAGAAATTTGTTCCTAATTGTGTTTTTAGATCTCTAAACCAATTTTTGATATTACTGTGTATAATAACATCCTGGAACACTAGGGAGCTGAGAATTCAGAAAAGGGATTTGTCATAGTTCTGCTCTTACCTTCAAAGCCAGTTTTAGTCAGGAATACTATTTGTCCTTGCTTAAGGACTTTGCTCAATAACATTTGTTCAGCAACCATTTGAGGTTATGATAATACTGAACAATACGGACTTATGACATGTCCTCACATCTGTGGCTAATCCATGGTCAAGTGTCACCATTTGTGACTTTCATCCCCAGTTTTTGATAAGCAAAGTTAATGGGGAAGACCAGCGGATGGTTGCAAATGGCGATCATGTGACCTCAGGCTACATAGCCACACAGGATTTGCCTAACAACAGCAATTGGAACTGCTGGAACTGCTTCCATAAGTATAAGTTTCTCCCGTTGACAAAAGGATCATTATGTATTTATTTTTCAAGACCTGTATGCCACTTTAGGCTGACTGACTCTAAGTGTCATACAATCAACACTATATCCAATATTCAATAACAATCAGTAGTGTCAATAGCAAATATAATATACTGCCAACTGCTAATTACAGCATTCCTGCTATGTAAGAAAGACAGAATCACTCTGAGTTCCTTAGGCCTTGGACCTCCCCATGTAACTGGGTTTGTACAATCTTTCTGAAGACCATGAAGGCTGACAATCTTTTTAAAGGAGAATAGTTCATTTTATCATTTCAAATGATTCCACAGTATCCCAAATTCTGATACATAAAAGAAAATAAAGTATGTATTTTTGAAGCACTTTAAATTCAGAGACATCTCTCTATTTAGAAAAAAAAATGGTTATTTTTCTTCAATGATGTTCCACTGCAATCTAAAAAAAAAATCCTGGTAATATAACGCCACATATATTTGGAAATTTGTTCAGTTAGACTTGATTCAAAGTCAGTATCAAAAGTGTGGTACGTAGATAGGTATTACTGTAACCTCTAAGTGACTATCAACCGCCTATATATGGCTTTTTGGAACAATTACATTTTTACTAGCTTTTTTTCTGTTAATATAAAGAGAATAACAGGCCACCCAAGCCTAGAGTGCAACATTGGATACCACACAATCTTTAATTGATGTGATAGTCATTGTTTCTTTCAGTGCATATAGGTAATATTTCCAGTTATTTGATAACAGTGATTTTTTTATACAATCTTCTCAAAATAAATTTCAGTGAGTTTGCTGAAACTTATGTAATAAGATGAAAGAGAAGAATAAGAATAAATAAATCTCTTGTACATCTGCTGGTTTTTGGTAATCTGGAAATTCAAATTATTGCATATATAAATTTGTACAGATGCTGGCATATACTCTTATCAAATGGTAGTGGATGTTTTGGATCTAGAAGGATTTTTTTTTCTGCACAATAGGCATCACAAATGGAAAAAATGAGTATTTTTCAATTTGATGCCAAATTAATACATACAAACTCCAGGATTCTGGACAATGCTATGGTTGAGAAAATCTACATGGGAGCAAATATTGGATACCCTGGTACCTATAAAGTTAATATCAAATGCATAGTTTAGAAGCAAATCAACAGCCAGTTTGATAAAGTTGTTCTGCAGTAGATAGCTGTATTAATAAAAGTTTGAACACATTTTCCACTAGTTTTATTGTCTTGGCCAGAACAGTCCCACATAAGAAAATTGTAATAATGTCACTGAGACATAAGGAACCAATGAGTGTTCTCTGTGGCCAAACTACGCTTATCTTGAAACAGCTACAGCTGCTGGTATACAAATCAAAGGCACTTCTGAAAATGCCCCCAGATTACATAACTGTTTTTTCAGATTGAATGTAGCCCAATCCAGGACAGCTAAACTATTTCTGAAGCAGCCACTCATAAGATCTTTATGAATTTAGCCAGTTTATTCAGACCTACCAATTCGCTGCTGTATGTGGCTACTAACCCCCCAAGGCGTCCAATTAGATGCAACAGAGATACCAGTTCCTTTCTTTCTGTTGTCCACTTTACGTACTTTACTTACTTACTTACTTACTTACTTACTTACTTACTATAGCAATTCATTTAAATTAATGTCTCTGGACAACTTACCATTTAAAAATGTATTTCAATTAAAACACTAAAACATTTTAAAAGAATAAAAACATCCAAAATAAATATTTATATAGTAGCCAAGATTCTTAGCCAGATCATAATTGTAGCACCCACTCCTCTCCCAGAAGAATGAAATATTATAAAATTTTAGGAAATATTAAAAAGACAGAATATTTCCCCTAAAAGAGAAATGAAAATCTTAAGGGAAACAAAAACCCAGCCTCAGCTCCCTGCCCCCAGCAGATATTTTGGTGCTAACAAGACAAAAGGCTGGGCCAGCTTATCTATAAAGGAAAAGACCTTCACCCTCAGGACATAATAGGATTAGTCTTCTACTCATCTAGCAACAGAACTCACCACACAGCACCTAGGGCAGGGGTCTGCAACCTTTAAGACATAAAGAGCCACTTGGACCCGTTTCCGAAGGAAAAAAAAAACCTGGG
>JAEANM010025294.1:0-10970 GCA_017656035.1 Myanophis thanlyinensis | reverse complement strand
GCCTGGGAGTCCTTTGCAGCACCTGGAAGTCCTCATGCTGCTTCCGGAAGGTCAGCAGCTCCCAGAAGTCACCAGAACTCCACCTTTCTTCAGCCTATGGGATTTTTCCAATGATCTTCTTACCACCTTTCTGTTGTTCCTACAGCCGCCTGTGCTCCATGTGTGGTTCAGAGCCAGGTCAGAAATGGTTTGTGGTTGTTTTTTAGGGGTTTTAGAGGTTCCAGGGGTATCTAAAGGGGTATCTATAGGATTAGGGTCGGAGCGGCCACGACGGCTGCCTTTCTCAGCGGTGCCATCTTGGCAAACTTGGCATCCTTGGAAAATTTGCAATTTTGTCAGGCTAGTAATTATTCTGAGTGCCCACCCATCAGAGCACTGACGGTAGAACTAGCCTGCTTCTCTGTGCCACCTACCGACACTCAATATTCTGCTTTAAATTTATAAACTATTTACAAAACTATTTCCCTCAAAGTTTTCCCTCAAAGTTTTACTGACTGGGATCAATCCTTGCAAATTTTTTTCTAGTTGTAATTGGTTGTTAAATGTATATTAGAGCTCTGTCTCTGATACTTGAAAAACTATCTAGCATTATTTAAAGAGAAAATGTGAGGTGCAACACTTCCAATTTATTGCTTAAAGCAGCCCTTTCACTGATCACTTTCATCTGACCCTTATCAGCTTCAAACAAGAAAGTTTACTTAAACTTAGTTAAACTTACAAACATGCGCCCACATGTCGGGGACATGCTGATACATAGGCAGACAAATAAACATTTCTAAACATTCCTGGGTGGTGGGAGAAAGATATTTCTGAGAAACATATCTTCAGACAAGAAGAAACCCCACATGCACAGGAAGTGCAAAGTCAATCTAAACATTTCATTTTCCATAAGAACCAGAAAAACCACCAACTGTCATCAGAAACAAGGCAGGGTATTGCTTAAGAGTGCAGAAAACCAGGCTTTTTGCCTGCTGGTTGAATTTCATTTTTAGTTACATGTTCTGGGAATGGAATCAAAATCCCTGACACAGGTTGAGGTGACAAGGAATTTGTTGGTATAGCTTTCTGATACATGTCTGGTGTTCTCTGAGCTTGGTGGTGTTCTTGCAGACATTTCATTACCAAACTAGCTTACATCATCCTAATATCATCCATCAACATTAAGGATGATATTATCTAGTTTAGTAATGAAATATCAGCAACAAAACCATCAAGCTCAGACAACACCAAGGACCATGCAGTTCAACCCTGAGCTATAAATATTCTCTTGTATCAGTAGAGGTCTTTAGACAACAGGTGACTTTCAGTGCAAATAGTTTTGTTTTTTAAATTGAACTTTATGTAACTTATCATCAATAAAGGTCATATTTGTTTTACGATAATAGTGCTGCATAGCAATTTAAACAGCACAGGTTTATAGCTCAAGAGGTTTGATATCTAAAATTGACATAAGAGAATCAGAAGAGAAGAAACAAAAAAAGTTTTGAAAAAATTGTCCTGATTTCAGTTGTTTGCATTTAGCTTGGTTCTAATAGGATCTTAAAATATTGTTCCAAAGTCATCACAGAGGCTTCTGAAAATATTTTTATGCATTTTTGTGGTTTAACAGGGTAGAATAGAAGAGCAGAAGACTTCTCTTTGTATATCTGAAGATTATGGAAGTGATAGAGGAAAGACCATGTCAGAGTAGAAAGCTAAAGAGAAAGCTCACAAAAGGAGCTTTGGAATAAGGAGGAAAGGGATTAATACAGAACTAGACAGGAAATTAGTGTATAAATTTACAGACTAAGAAGAATATGAATGATTTGGACTACAAAAGTTATAGTACAAATAGGGAGATATAGGCAACAGAGAGGAGAAGAAACCAAGATAATAGAGATGACCAACATAGGAATCATATGGACAAGGAATTGATGAAAAAAGGTTGTATTGTTATAATATTATAGAAAAATGAACTAAGTATATGAACAAAAACATAAATACAACATTTCTTTCCCAGTCCTTGGGAAGGAAGATGATGTCCTTATTGGAAATTAAGAATTTATAGAATAGGAAGACTTAGGAAGAAAACATGTCAGTTAAATTCTGCAGGTAGTAAAGCTCAGTTGAGAATTAAACCATAGAGCAGAAGTATTTAGATAAAATTCGATGAAAGCAGGAATTGTTGAAGTAATGGGTATGTCCATATGATTGCTTTTATAGGGGACTGTGGAAGTCATAGGAGTGGTTGAGGACCTTGAGAACCATATGCAGAAAAGAACAGAATATAGGCAAGAATAAATCCTTGGTAATTCCAGCATGAGAGGGAGAAATATGGAAAAAATATCAGAAGGTCAGGGGAAAACACCATCTGAATTATGAATATCTAGGGCAGGGTGTCAAACTCAAGGCCCAGGGGCCAGATTCAGCCTGCAGAGTGCTTAGATCTGGCCCACGGTTCCTCTGACAGAAAAAATGGGCTCCTGAGACAGCCTCCTGCAACACTCTGCCAGCAAAAAAAGGAGCTTGGGAGTGTTGCACAACCCTCCTGAGCTCCTTTTCGGTTGACAGAGGGTTGCAGGAGGCCGTCACAACCAAGAATAGAGTTCAGGAGTCCGTTTCGCTTGGGCCACCACAGGCGCCCCCGACACGAATGGTGTTGAGCTGGCCACACCCCTCAGCCACACACACACACACACACTATCAGGTCAAACACAACCCTGATGCGGCCCTCAATGAAATCAAGTTTGACACTCCTGTTCTAGGGTGTCAAGAAAGTCAAGGAAGAGGGAATGGTCAACTATGTCAAAGATACCAGAAAGGTCAAGGAAGACAGATATAGGATGGAAAATGTGGGAACAGTATTTAAAAGAGTGACAGAGTTTTAATACAGTACAAAGAATGAAAATCCAGTTTTGAGGATCAACAGAAAAGTCAGGAAAAAGCAATAGAATCAGCAAAATTGTGATGGGAATTCAACATCAAAAAAGCATTAGAAAGAAATGATGACGAATGGTGAAAATGGAAGAAATGGGAACATAACTGAATTCCATGGTACTAGTCAATTGTATTTACTCAGACAAAGCTATATTACTATTTCTTTTGGAACTGCTATATGTTATAATTATTAGTTCTCCTTCTTCTTTTGTTTATATCTTTGTGATTGTTCAGGATACCTTGAACCAGGCAAATTACCTGCAACAATTTAATTGTTGACAAGTTAACAAATCAATTAGGTAGGAATATTTCACTGTGAAAACATGTGCCACACTGATAATCTACTACAGCATTACTATATGATTGAATGAATGTAGGTCTCATTAACCAAAATATATAACACAAACACCATATAACCATCTGGTCATCTATACGATCTGCTCAAGTGATGAAGAAAATAATTCCAGTTTTCCACTGTGGAAGATAGAAAGGCAGGCCAGAATCTTTTTTTTATCTCCTAGGGCCTACTCACAATTAACAGGAGAATCTGTATAGTATTACATGTGATACAATGCCAGATCTAATCTGCAAAAATCAGGATCACCAATAGAAGTTAGCCATGAACTCGAATTTTCTATAAACCTGATAGTTCTTTTTCAGATATTATTCACATTGTAAGTTCAGAAAGGACTGCAAGGCACAGTGCTTCAAATACCACCTTTATGCAAAATTCTAATTTCAGAGGGTTGCCAATGGATTTTTTTAAAACACAAGACGTTCCCTTCTTCAAAATGAAGATGAGACTTTTTATTTCAACATTCAGTAGTCAAAAAGAAGTGGAAGGCCTTCTTAGAGCCCCTTGGTCTTAAGCATTCCTGGTTTTCACGTTAGGAAAGCCTTTGGAACACCATGACACTTCTTTGTGTGTGAGAGGTTCTGACAGATCAAAGCAGACATCACTTCTGGCTTATCTAGTGCTTATCCTAGAACTATTGACCTCTCAATCATTTATTAACAAGCTTATCCCTTCCTCCCAGTTTGTTTAAGAAAACTATTTACCCAGGTTAAACAGTTTCCAGAAAAAGTCCCAGATTCCTCCCACTCTTCCTGGTTCGTCCAATAAAGACATTTAATAAAAGAAACTAATTCTATCTGTATGTATAATAAGAAAGTCCCAATTTGTATAATGACAAGGAACTCAAATAGTAGCATCTAGATAACTATGAATGCTTAATACTGTTTGGTAAAAAGTTTCTGAAAACAAGCTTAGCTTTGATACTAGAGACAAAGACTGAAAATCTAGAAGTGAGGATGGTCAGGGACAAAGCAGGTGACTCAAATCTACGCTCTGCATGTGGTGGTCTGTCTCTTTCTTTTCCCATTCTGAATCCCCTTGAAGTGATAAATCACTTATCAATTCCTTAAAATGTACTTTATCTTCAGTATCTTTATTATAGCATGGTAAAATGCACTATGCAAGGTTTAAAGCACGCTTAGTAAATGCTCCTTTAAAGCAACTTTAGAAAGTATTTGGAAAAAAGAGACTATTTTTATTTTGTTTGCATTTGGGGATTTAGGTGGGCTTTTCTATGTTGGCAAGACTGTGACCTTAGAATGGATTTGTATGGATTTGGGGAGAGTGTCAAAAGGGCATAGAAATCTCTGCCCTCAAAAGAAGAGGTCTGCAGTTCAGTCCTTGGAATCTCCTTCATTGCTGTCATTGTCCCTCTGTTGCTATGGAAATTCTGCAGAAGAGAGACAAAAAGGATATCCCTCCCCACCCCAGGAATTTAAAGAAGATTGATGATGCAGAATTTCTACTTTTTCTTACATAGTGCAAGAATGTTTCCAAAGATAGGGAAGAGAGGATACAAGTTACCCTCTCCATCTTCGTCCTCCTCCTCCGGGATCAATGAGGTTATTTCAAAAATGTTTAGAAGGCCAAAGCAGTAGGACAACCCTCCTGCCACCCTTACATTGCCACAATGTCACAAGGGCATAGGTTAGGCGAGACAACCCCAGATCAAGGATCAGATCCTGCAGGCCAAATCATTTGGTGTAAGCTATTCTTTGTGTTTTAAAGAGCCAAGGGAGATGACTCCCAGTTTATTCCTGGAAATAAATCAACAACCATGTTCGATGCAAGATGGATGAGAGTCTAGTGCTCTTCGCCTTTCTCCATACTGATGAAACAGCTAATGTAGAATTAAGTCCAGAGATGAATTGGGAGGTCAAAATCCTCCATTACCCGGAATAGTCATCTTCAGCTATTCTGTAGCTCTGTCTCATTGAGAAGATATGGTGATCCAAAATACGCGATCTTAAAAACAAGAAGATATGGTGATCCTAAATTGCAGAAGCGCAAGCTTAAACAAGCATAATGGTATCTCAGCTGTCCCCACATTAGCAGCAGGGAGGAGATGTTCCCAAGAATGTGTATATTGAGTAAAAGTATGTAAAAAATGCACGTACTAGGAGAAAACATGCAGTAATGCACACACATCTTTAAATTTGTAAATAAAACAGAAGCAGGCAGAAATGAAGTTAACATCAGAAAAAACTATAGGAGCCATGCTTGTCATATTTCCCCATATTTACAGGTAGTCTTTGACTTACAACAATTCATTTAATGAACGTTCAAGTTACAATATCATTAAAAAAGTGACTTATGACCATTTTTCACACTTAAGTTCATCGCAGCATCCCTGTCTAGCCTAAAAGAAAAATTATATGCTGGGAAGTTATTACTCATACTAATCCCCATGTCATGTCATCAAAATTCAGACAATGGCAACTAACTCATTGTTATGATGGTTGCAGGATCCCAGGATCATATGATTCCCTTTTGTGACCTTCTGACAAGCAAAGTCAATGGAGAAGCCAGATTCACTTTAAAACCATGACACTACCTTAACAGCTGTGCTGGTTCCCTTAACAACTGGCAAAACAGGTCATAAAATAGAGCAAAATTCACTTTGTGAATGTTTCACATAGCAACAGAAATGTTGGGCTCAATTGTGGTTGTATGTTAAGGGCTACCTGTAACTAAGGGGTCACTGAACATCTCATATTCTACTCTTTCTCATATCATGTGGTGTTTATTCTCTTTGGCCTTTAAACAATTAAAAAAAAATATCTCTATTTTCAAAGACCTTTGAAAATGGTGAATTAATAATATTTCCCTCCCCTCGTTGCTGTGTGTTTAGCATTGTTAATCAAACTGCTTTCTATTTCTTGTTGCATTTAAATTAATATTAATGTTTTTTTTCCCATAATCTGAACAAGCTGTTTTCAGTTTTAAATAAAAAATATTTCCTAAATAATGATTTACCATAACTGAGAACCTGGATTTAAAAAACAAAACAAGTCAGAATCTGAGTTGTATACTATAAATGATTTAAGCTGTGCGCATTGCTTTTTCAGATGACATAAGAGAAACAGTGGATGCATATCTTGCTGTGATTTTAATTTAACATTCTACTCCCTCATATCTTACTAAAAGGGTAGAGATGTAATATTTCCTGTATTACAGCTTAAACTTTGATATGAGGTTTGGTAGCATATATGAATATGCTACCAAATGTTTAGGAGTATTATGTCATTGTCTTTCATGCTTTGTATTTGGTGTGAATGTTGCAAGAACTACAAGGAAAAAGCAGGGAAGTGGTCACACCATCACCATTATCTGATGGGTGTGCTACAATCTCAATCTTCCCTAGGGGATGTGCCTTTCATTTGTCATGCTATTTTCTATTTTCCTTTCCAGAACAAATATGCATAAGAAATTTGCTTGAACTCTCACCAGTGAAACAATGGTATAATTGTTTTTATAGAAATATAAATATTTCTTTGTTAAGCAGTTTCTACATATATCGATATACGTTAACATTAAACCTTTAGCTTCTTTTTGTTTAAAAATATGAATGTACTGACATTGGAAAGACCATATTATTAATGAGCCAATTCCAACAGAATCTCCTATAACTGGTCATGTGAAAAGCTATTTTGGATTGGAGCCATCATCTGACTTAACTGGGTGATTTATACCACCAATATGCAGCAGGCTGCAAAGACTGATATATCATGTTCTATGGCTGCATTGCCATTATTGCTTTTAGTTGGTCATCTATTGTCAATTCAGCTCAAAAATCCTAATTTTTCATGGCTGTATAGGTCAATGTTTTGAATGACATGAGACTTAAATTTTTTATTCCCAAAGCATTACATCTACAGAATTTAGCTACTTATTTATTAAGGGGTCTTTTTAGAAAATGACCCATCAGAGAAAGGGATCATTTTTAAAAAAAACTGAAAAAAATTTCAATAATACATGGCTTTGATTTGTTCAGAAACTTTCTTCCCAATTGACATAATGACATGGGGGGGGGGGGGACAACCAAAGTATCCTGATTTCTTATTGCAGAGTAAAGTTGATTCAGTATTAATGAATGTTTGGAATAATAGAATCATAGGTTGTACAATTCAAACATTACTAAATGCAGCCATGTTTCTGTCTGCTGGCTTGCAGGCAGTATACTAAAAATTCTTATATTACAAACTTTCATGAATCATAGCCTATGCCATGATATATATATAGGGTAGATTGGACTGTGATCAATAGAATAAGCTCAAATAAAAATGTTAGTTGATAAGTTGCAAAAATTATCCTGGTTGCTCCAAAGGTGCTTTTCCAAATGTTCCAAAGCACATTTTAGAACTTCAGCTGCTGACAATATGAATGAAAATATTAAACATCTACATATCAAAAAAAAACCAAAAACCTTAACCATTGCCGCCATTGGCCTCTAGATACTCTAGTCATCGGGGTCATGGTTGCTCCAAAGGTGAATTTCAGGAGGCAACTGGACTTTCTTGTTTTTTCTTTTGAAGATGTTTCGCTTCTCATCTAAGAAGCTTCTTCAGTTCTTGACAGGATAATGGGGAATGGAAAGAGTTATATTCCTTGCAGACAGCGGGTCATTTGCATCCTTTTAGAGGATCATCAAAGCACTTGGACTCTTGGTCCTCAGGGTCATCTAAGTATTTTTGTCCTAATTTCTGTATCTACAATTTTCCCTCTGGAAATCCATTCCTAGTCCCACACTATTCAAATGGATGACTGAGAATCTCTATCAACTTTTATCCTGGTTGTTCTTACTGTCAAAAGGCTAATAAGGTTAGCCCTTTGGTATCTTTCTTCAAGTATGCTAAACAACACATTGCTGTATTGTTTTCCACAGATCAAAAACTTCCCATTTTTAAATTAGTACTTCCATAAATTCTTTCATCTTATATGGTGACTTATGGCTTCATGGAACTGATAAGAAACTAACTATGACACACACACGAATATATTCATCAATACTCAGCCCACTTCTAATCTACTACAACTGCCTGCATTCACATTGACCTTAAAACACAAAGTATTCCGAACTATGTGTATACTTACCTACCTATAAACAACACCTGGAGAACAGAGAATCCAGCAGCTGCTTTGCCTCTTTATTGCTTTATTATCTTGTATAATATGGAAAACATGATAGCCAACTCCAATCTATAAGCTTCGGCAGCTTTGCAGATGGCTGGCAGTTGAGTTTACTGTTTTTACAGCTCTCATCAGCACCCAAAGAACAAGGACTATAACAAGACCTTGTTGGTTTATGCAACCTTGGTATGGTTCATTCCAGGATCTCTAGGTTTTCCACATCATGGCATATTCTGAAATCCTTTCTTCTTTATGTACTCTCTCTCTTGCTGAGGGTGAGCCTAAACTTGGACATGGAGAGTCTTTGGTGAACCCACAACCAGACTAGACAGGACTCAAAAAGCTCATGTTTGAAACCTGGCAATCTTCTTCAAGTCCATGTCATCAGTACCTGTATAGCTATTCACTTAGTATGAAACAGGAAACAGACTGAGAATTTCAGGTCAAGATAAAATATTGATACTACCAATAATGTAGTACCTTCATACTGAAAGAATATGGAGTTAACTAAACTTAAATAGAACTGGCACACAAATCTAATTCCAATTTATATTGTCACTTATACATTAATAAAAAAATAGTTATGAAAAGGGATGCGAGAGATGCAGATTTGCAGACTGTAGCACCATTTACATTTGCATGTCACTCTAAAATGTGCTGTTTTCATAGTTTGTTGTGAAACGCCTAGAGCCGAGATGGCAAACCTATGGCACGTGTGTCACAGGTGGCATGGAGAGCCATTTTGCTGGGCACACAAGCTGTCGGCCAACTTACCTCCAGCTGAGCATGCACATGCGATTGCGCATTCATGCATGTGTGATTGCAGAGACCCAGGTGGTTTTCAGCCCTTTGCTGTTCATGCGCGCGATTGTAGAAGGAAATCCAGCTTGTCTTCAGAGCTCTCTTGTGCATCCACACATGATTGCTGATGTGTGCGTGAGTGCCTGTGCACAGCGCATGTGCATTGCATGTGCAAAAGCTGCATGCATGCACAGATTGTGAGGTTGCACATGCAGCACATGTGGAGGAAGCTGCCTGCAAGTGCGGATAGCATGCGCAAAGCAGGTACTGTACTACACTTGGTAAGTAAAAGGTTCGCCACCACTGGACTAGAGTATTACAGATAAGGTATGTGCCCATACTTTGTCAATGAGTTCAATAAATAACTACTTTCAAACACATTGGAGAGAATTACAAAAAGCAGTTTTGGGGGACAAAATTTCTAGAAGTAGATAACGGCAAAAATCTAAAAACATGTAGATATCAATAGAATATGATTATCGTAAACAGCCAGTTTCATGAGATTCTATGTGCCAATAAGATAATTCTGTCAATTAAAATGTAAAAAATTGTAGCTTGAGAACAAAATTTTGCTTGGTCTCAAAACCAGGAACAGTTTAAAATGTGAGGGCTTTCCAGGGAATAGCAAGGAAGTTTGTCACTGTGATTTGTCAGCAATTGATTTGGTTTTTAAATAATAGTTGCTGAATTGAATGAGGTGGAAAAAGATGATTTTCTGTGGTGACCCCTAATGGGAACAGCAGGAAGAAGAAGAAGAAGAAGAAGAAGTTGCTGAATTGAATGAACAATGCTCATGTTAGGGCTATTAATGCTGAATTCATGGGGGATGTTTTAAGAGGGCAGATATGAAGGATAATAAAAAGAGAAGCTTTTCTTAGTTGGAAAACCCCTCCTGCAGTTTTGTTCTCCTCTACAACTTTCCCTTTCTTCTAGCAAATTGCAAAGGCCACTGTTACCCATAATGTAGCCAGATTTTGCCATTGGCCTGAGAGTGAGGCAGTAGATTTTGGCTAATAAAATTTCATTTCTTTGATGCCTTCAATTTATTATCCTTTCCCACTCTTTCCTTTCCTTTGTAATTCTTTCAGCTTCTTTTAATTGTTTAATTGTTATTTTTATGATGTGTGTTGAACTTTATACATCCATGGAAGCTGGTCAAATAAAGTTTATCTTCCCCACAACAGTAATATATACAAGCTGGTCAAATGGAGTTTACCTTCCCACAAAGAAAAGAATTACCTTGGGCACCACTCAAGTCACATCTGTATGAAGACCAATAAGCGCTTAACATTTCACTGGACTATTGCTTTCAAATTTTGATAGGGAGTTCAATAGATAACTAATAGAAAAATGATTGCATGGTTTAGAATTTACAATTTCATGTGTGTAAAATTTGATTTAATTTCAGTATTAGTTCCTAAGAGGCATGTGAAGCAGAAGCACTTTTTTCTGGATAACACATTTTTATTAAGATTCATTACTTTCACAAGCTGTAGCTTGTTAATTAGATGCATAGAGTGGTTAAATTAATGTAGGATTTGATAAGGGGACAGTGCAGAGGTGAAATTCAACAGGTTCTAGCCCTGGGGTCCTCAAACTACGGCATTTACCCGGCCCGTGACATCCAAGCCATTCCCCCTCTTTCCCCCCCTCTCCTCCAGCAGCGCATCTGCTCTGCTTGGCGGTGGGCAGACAGAGAGCATGCTTGTGCTGGAAAGTGGCGGGATTGCCAGCGCAAGCATGCGCTCTGTCCGCCCTGGCCTGAGGA
>JAEANM010025293.1:0-10970 GCA_017656035.1 Myanophis thanlyinensis | reverse complement strand
AAAGGCAAAAGAGAACTAAAGTTGTTCTCTCCCATATTTGGGTAACCAAGTATCTCCTCACAAAAACAAACAAACAAGAACAGAGATTTTGATAATAGAGATTGGTACAACTTTGAAATGATGAATTTTATGTAGAAAAAGGGAATAGTATATTCAAGGGCAGTAATGTTAATAGAATCTAGAATAAAAATGAAAATGTAGAGGATAATTTGAATATAATTTGAATAATTAATCATTATTAAAATGATTAACATGTGATACAATTAATATGCTAAAAGATGCCCAGATAACACACTGTATACCCAATGACTTGTTGTTAGATAATAGGACTGAGAAGTAAAAACTACTAATAAAAGAAATAAAAGTTATAATTAAATTTAGAAATAAGAGAGTATGAGATTATATAGGCAAGATGGATATATGGATATATAGACAAGACAAATATTTGGAAAGATATGATTTTGTATGAAATTATGATAATTTTCATTACTATATTTGTTAACTATAAATGCTATATGGAGAGATATTTGTATACCCGATTACATATGATTTGACGAATGATGTACGATGTTATGTAAAAAACAGAAAATAAAAAACATTGATATAAAAAAAAAGACTACAAGAATTATTATGAAAAGAAATATTCTTCCCTCTTTTCCCAACTGTATCTTTTAAGCCCCAAATCAGCCCTGGTGTGCCTCTCAACATCCAAAAAGATGGGATGTAGCAGAAGAATCAATCTCCTGGTCAATGTCCACAGTACATTCTTATCACTTTAAAAAACCACAATTAATTAATTTATATCTCAAATTAAATGAGATATACAAAAGTAGTACATATAAATAAGTATATACTGAATTTTTATATACAAATACTCACACAGACTCAAGCATTCAAGTAACTCAGAATGTGAATATAAATATATTCTAAAGGAGCTCATTTGGCATTCTGTTTTCTGCTGTGTTTCTAAAAGCAACAAAATCAAGCAGTGATATCCTCATATTAACTTGGGCCAATCCAATATTAGTTTCCTTGGTCACGTTAACAACACAGAAGTTTGAACTAATTAAGAAGTGTGTTAAGTTGAAATCACATTTACTAAAGGAAGAGATAAAAATGATCTACAGATATAGTCACAAACATCCCATATTATATTTACTTAACAATACTTATATTTCTTATATACTTTTAGGTTAAATGTGGTAAGCTGGGAATGAACTGGGAATTATGTATTGGTTTCACATACTATAATTTGAAATTAACTACATCTCTTCATCCCATTCCACAAGCCAAATATCAAGCAAGCATTATAAAATATTTGAAAATGTCACTGATAGCTTCAATTCAATAACTATCTCAACATGTATCGTATTTGTACTCCTTTTCTGCTCTCTTTAGTACGAAATTACCAACCTTGGGTAAAGTATCCTTGTACTGGCACTGTTTGAATGCATCACCATAGTAATCAGCAGCTTGATTTGCAAGTTTAGCTATGATTGCATCTTTCATTTTATCTAAATAAAAAAGAACACGTGTCAATTTTGAAAAATTGAGCCAGTATTTTTACGTGTGCAAAATAAGTGAACTACATACTGTCCCAAGAATTTAAAATTTGCCATTATTTTTGTAAATCAAATAGCAACAATATAGAACTGTATACAATATTATTTAAAAAAATACTTAGATTTTAGTTGAAAACAAGACTTCCAGAAAATGCATTAAGCTAAATTATTTCTTAAAAGCTTCCCTCAAACAATAAATTATTGAATGAAGCTCAAAGAATAGAGATTTCCCTTCTATGAAGCAATCTTAATAGTAAAGTTTTCAAGATTTGCACTTTTAACTTTTGCGCTGTTATGAACCATACACTTTAAATTAATGCACTGTATGTATCAAATAATACATACAGTATTAGTATGAATTCTGAACTCCAATATAGGAATTTTAAATTACATCGCAAGTGACATATCCCTAAATCTTCTGTGCTATATTGCAGGCTCCATAAAAGTATTAGAATTTTGATATTCTAATAGATCATTTAAAATTTGGGGGGAAATGTCTAGCTAAAAATTTAAAGTTCTAACAGTTAAAAATGTCTAGTTGGAGGATTTAAAATTCTATAGTTCAAAATTGTCTAGTTTAAAATTTTAAAGTTCTAGCAGATCATTTAAATTGTCCAATTTAAAAATTTTCAATGTTGAGTGGGCTTAAATGCAAGGTTCTGTACTGGAATATTCTATAATTATCCCTTTCCTCCTTTCTTTCTTATGATCCTTTCCTTCCCTGCCTTCTGATAGGCTTAATTTATCTCTTTCTTCTCCTTTATAGGTTACGTATTTGCTATTGTTTACTCACCTTTTATTTTATTTTATTTTTTTGCCTTGTGTCCTATGTTGATTTTTTATTCTTTTTTCCTACTTGCTTTTCTCCTGCCACTACCAGGCAGATATTCAGTTCTCCCTGCTTTTCTCAATTCATGGTGTTTCCCCACCCTCCTTCTCTGTTGGTCTGCCATGCTGTTTTGTTGCCATTCTTAATCACAGGTTCACTGTGCTGAAATGTTCCACCACCACTGACAGTCTCCAGTTCCATCGATGTTTTACCGTCACTTTCCATGCTGCTGTTTGCATTGCTCTTAGGATCTGCTTCACTGTGCTACTCCTTACTACCGGCTCTTTTGGTTGCGCTGCCTTAGCTCTAGGGTCCTTGGCCATGTGGCTCCCATTTGCACTTTTTCTCAAAGCAAACAGTACTGCCTGGATGGTCTACAGTGACCACCAGGATTTGTCTCCTCTCTACAGCCAGTTCTCCTCCTTCTCCCTGCTCTCTCCCTCACCAGCTCACCTTTTTCTTTTCTGTCGGTCATTGCTTTGTTGTCAGTTGGCTCTCCTCTCTATCCCACAGATGAATTTCCTCCACAGCTGGCCTCACTCGCTTACTGGCTTGCTGCCGGTGCATTTTGCCTCTTCGCTCACTTCACTTCAATGGGCCTCTAGGCTCTTGGGTTGGCCTCTTGGTGCAGCTGGGCTTCTCTCAGCAGGCCAAGTTTGCTGTGGGTTGTTTTCCTCTCATTTCTCCAATCTTTCCTCTCCTTTTCCTTTCTCCATTTTTTTTCTTTATGATTTATCTTTCCCTCTCCACCTCTCCTCCTATCATTTATCTTAGTTTAATAGTGACTTTTCTCTTCTTTTAAATACCTGCGATGTAACTATGCTTCCTCCGCTGCCACCATCTTGGATAACAATTTTATCCAAGGATAATTTTAAATTTAATTCTTATTGTTATACATGAACTAAAGTAGTAAGAGACAGGTAGTCTTTAAATTCCTTAAATAAATTGATAAATACAAATTCCTTGAATCATCATATAATATTTTGGCTTCAACTTTCAAATTACATAAAATTTTCCAGCATTCAATATAAATTGAAAGTGCCCAATTAAAACTTTAAATTGAAAATCCAATTTGAATAACACTCTCAATGATTTTAATTTCTGGTAAAAATAAGATTGTAAAATTTATATATTTCCACTTTTATCACATACCTCTGGTAGCTTTCAGAAAAAAAACTTCTTGACCTTGAGCCAGCATGATAAGACTTAGCGTGCCAACTGTATCTGGAGAAATATCAACTGTAGGTTCTCGATTTAATGAAGAGAGGACGGTATCTTTAATATGGTGGAAGGTACCACTAGCAAACTTGAGAAAATAGTACATTTTATTATAGAAGCATGCTAAATACTATAGTGAAAAACATTACAAAAATAGACATTCCATTTAAGGCACTGTTCATATTGCATTTAATTTAATTGGATGCTTGAGAAAGACTTAGGGTACTATAACAAGTTTTTACTGTATTTCTACATCTACGGCTATTGGAACCTTATTGATGTCACTCCAATTTAAGTTCTCTGAGAAGAGGAAGTAGGTCTCAACCTTTTCAAATTGATATTTGGAATTTTATGAACATATTGCTGATGCTCTTTTAAAATGACTTCTAAGGATTTGTCAACTCATAAATAATTATCATTAGGATATAACTATTCATATAACACATATTAGAACACAGTATTACAATTCTTTTATTATTCCTATTACCTATTTAGCATTCCCTATTAACCCTAAATCCTGTTTCAGTGTAAGGGGCAAAATTATAATTATTATTTATTTTTCTTTTCAAAATTTATATACCGCCCCCTCTCCCGAAGGACACGGGCTGGTGTACAGCCAGTAAAAACACACAGATAAACAGTTTAAAAAACCAATTAAAATTGAATTAAATTAAGGCCAACTAAATTAAAATTTAATTTTTTAAAAAAAATTAGAACAATTTAAAATGCATGCAAAAATTCCAAATTGAGCATGTAAACAAAAATAGGTTTAATGATACCACAGAAATTTTCAGAAATATAAATTAACTTGAAGACTGGGGCTTTCTTTTGTGATATACCAACTTTATTTTAATATATACAGCCAAGCAGGACAGGGATTCTGGTGAGTCCAAAGGAAATCATGGTCACCATTCTTCTCTTTGATACAGAATATTCATCTTATATCAGACCTAGGCATTTTATGGCCAATGTCATTATCTGGCCAATGTGACAATAATAGGAAATTAGAAATCATATATATAATGTATACAAATGCATTGTTTTTATTTTGAAGGCAACTGCTTTTCTTTTCAATTTACATATGTACATACATGCCTGCCCATCATCTCAGTCCTATTGATTCAGCCATTCACAACTAACACAGTTTCTCATGAGCACCTTGAAAAATTAATTGCCCACTCCATCTTAGTTTTCCTAGGTTTATAATACTGATTTTTTAAAGATACATTCCGAATGTCTAAACCAAACCACTTCCAAATTCCAATAAGTCATTAGTCATAGAAAAGAATTATACCTGGTAATACTTAGCAGCAGCTTTCATCCCTTCATCACTATCAAGATTCTGTTCTGATGCTATTTGACTGGCCAATGCTCCACAATTAAACAAAACACATGTTTTCTCATAGCCTAAACTTGCCAGAGCTGAAACAAAGTGCATACAAATCAACATTCTTATCTATAAATCAAACAGTAAGGGAGCATGTAGTAATTAATAAAAGTAAAATAATAAATATACATCAATTAATTTGCAGACCTATGGAATTCATTAAATAAGTTAGAATTCCTTTTTTTAAGTTAGAATTCCTTTTAAAAAAAAATCAACATTAATATTAGTTGACTTCCAGGTGATCTAATTGCTAATATCTAACCTTAAAGCTTTTATGATTTGAAATTAAACTATTTAAATAATTGTAATTGCAGTCATATCATTGTGTTGTTTGTCTTTAAGGGTTCTGGGTAAACACAATTAGCTTGATTTCTTGAAAAATAATGAAAATAGCTTCATTTTCAGTGGAGCTGACAATCACAGCAAAATGAGGAGCCAGAGAATGGATTGGCTCCTCAGAATTCCGGATATTGAGGTATTGGCCAGAAGCACTTTCTAAAAGGAGATCGAAACTTGTATCTCCAGCAGATTTTGGAGTTCTTCCAGTGAAAGCCTTCGCTGACAAAGAGCAAGGAGTATGTATTTTCATATTTGGATTTCTTAATGTTCCAGAAATTACTTGTTAATGTTTTTTGAAATAGTACGAAATTTCAGAAAGACAACTGTCTTTACACCAGGTGAAATTCCTTTTATTCTTTGCAAAATAAATTTTATGCAAGTTTAAGGAGTTAAAAAATTCTTACTTGGGAATAAACAGCCGAAGAATGATTAGAAAATTGATTTTCAAAAATCAAACAGACTAAGTGGTCAGATAGATTTGAAATGATATTTTGAAATTAGTAGTATCCTACCTGTTACTATGTTTTCCCAAAAATAAGACCCAATCTTATATTTTAGGGGTTCCAAAATAAGCAGTAGGGCTTATTTTCGGGGATGACTTATTTTTCCCCACATATAGGAGGTGATGAACACGGGGCTGACAGGAATGGGAGTGCTGTTACCACTGGGCCAACCCTTTCCATCCCACCATCTGCTTGCCTAGGGCAACAATGGACCAAGCTCTTGGCATGCCCGGCCTCCAGCCACCTTGCCTACTGGCCATTGCTGCTGAAACACTGGAGCTTGGGTCTTGGTCAGGCTGTTGCTATGATGAGGCAGAAGGCCATGTGGCACATTGGGATTCCCTGCCCTCTCTATGCTTCTGCTTGCTGCTGGTGTTATCACGTATCAGAATCTCCTGCCTCCATTAATTCGTGTGTCAATACATTCCATGGTCTCTCAATTTCCTGTGGCCATGATGGGATAGAAAGCTGCACAGTGCATTGGGATCACCTCCCTCCCATGCCTCTGCCCAGCTGCGGGGCCTGCTGCATCTGCTGCTGCTGGCCTTGCGGGGCTCTTTGCCCTTCTGGCCATATTGCTGTCAGCTGCTCTACTCGGCTGGCTCCTACCTGGTGCGTGGGGAGTCAGCCCAATCTCCAGAGCGCCTCCCCACCACTACCATCCTGCCATGACCCTTGTACTGCAGAGCACTGTAGCTCTCATGCTGGCTGTGTGGGGCGGGCAGCCTCCACCTCATCTGCGGCTGCTCTGCTGCTGCCACCTCGCTTTCTGCCCAACCGTCCACTAGGTCAGTGCTGCCCAACTGTCCACTAGGTCAATGTTGACACGAGATGAGGCAAGGCTGGTAGCAGGGGAGGTGGAATTGCCTCTCTTTGCCTGCCAGGCACCCGCCAAAGCGATTCCTCACGATCCAGTCAGAAGAAGCTTGTTGGATGAGAAGGAAAACATTTTCAAAGAAAAACCAGAAAATCCAGTTGTCTTTTGAAAAAGCACCTTTGGGACAGCTATGACCTGGATGACTGAGAATCCTTATCATCCTTATCTTCTGAGACTAAACAAAGCCAGGTGCTATTGGAATACAAGTGAATTACTACTTTACTGTCTCCTGATAAAGTTACAAGATCTATCTAAATACTTCATATGTATAGGAATAAAAAGGAATCACACTTAAAGAATATTTCTAATTACTCTTTTCTGCTCCCAGGTGAATAGACTGAAGTTTTAGATTACCATATTTATTGGTGTATAATGTGCACTTTTTTCTTGAAAAGAATGTGGAAATCGCATGTGCGGGTTATACACCAATAAATACAGTAGATTTTTTCCTGAAACTTCTCTCTTAAAATTAAGGTGCGTGTTATACGCCAGTGCGCGTTATACACCGATAAATATGGTACTTCCTATTTATTAATCCTGCTTATATTTCCTAGTGTCTCTTTTGCAAATTTCTGGGATTTACAAAGAAATACACTTTTTATATGCATTCAGTATTTATACTTTTGTATATATGAATATATGTAAAGTGGAATAAGAACACTAATCTGACTATCAAAATACAAAATTACAATGGGTTTGATTCTGGTTCTGGCCTGATTCTAGTTTCTTTCAACTGACAAAGTATAAAAAGTAGGTAATGAAAAGAAAAACCTCACAGAATATACAATATTTACACAGATAGATAACCACAAATTGCCGCAACAATTCAAAATCTTTAAGGTTTATGAACATAAAGAATGTAGTTGAAAAATCAATAGAAAGTAGTCTTCTTAGCACAAATCAATTTCGTATGTATCATTCCAATAAAATTTTTAGAAAATTAAGCAATCTTTTACCAACAAGTATATTATTCTACTCTAACACTGCTTGTTTCTAAAGATCAAAATCAAAAACTATGCTCAAATTCATGAAGGAAGCCACATTTCTTCTGCAGAATCAGTTAAAATGACTTTAGAGTCATATAAGTGAGATGAGTAGTGTTGAAATTTAATAAATAAATAATTCTTTAAAAATATAGTGTTAGAATACTTATGAGAAGATTATTTAAATTTCATATATTTTGAATTCTGTAAGAATTAATTACCAAGTTTAACAGATCCTCCAAACAGTGACCCCTTATCAAAGGCATCTTTCCAGGTAAAAGTTACACAGATCTGAAAATATAAATAAAAACGCTATATTAATTTCTAGCCTTTACATGTAAATGTTCCAAAAATATTCCTTAAGCAGAAATCCAAAACACTAAAAAATCTACACCTCATCACGTGATAATATATATGGATACAAGGAAGTTTTATGAGAAAAATATATATGATAAAGAAATGGGAATATTTAAAGTTCCTTTTACATCTATTATTTTACTATTATAACCAGAATTGGGTGTGCAGTCTTTGTTTCAAAACAATATACATTTATGCAATTCAATTAATTGGACTATTTTTAATTTTTGTACAATTAAGTATATACTGACATTTTCTTGGGAAACTAATATATTCCAAAACTGTGGTTGATATGTATCCTTGTGATCCAAAAGAGTATTTTCACACTGTATAATAAATGCCTCTCCACAGCTGATGTCTTCATGGCCTCACTTATTTAATTAGGAAAGTATGACTTTCTAGCATTAATTCAAAAGCAACTTTTTAATCCAATGTCAACTGCTCTCTTACACAATATATTACATTTTAAAACAATGTTTAAAAGCTTTAATACATTACCTGGTTTTCAGAAAATGGAAATTTTGGTTCTATGGAACACAGTTGATCATAGTATCTGAAATAAACAAGTACATATAAGTGTATATGTTATTGCAAATATACCAGATTTGGAATCCGCAAACCCATGAATGACTCTATCTCTATATCAGGGGTGTCAAACTCAAGGCCCTGGGCCAGATACAGCCAGCAGGATGCTTAGATTTGGCCTGGGGGGCTGTCCTGGAAATAGCAACAGACCAGCCTGCAGTGCCTCTGCTAGTCCTCCCCCACCCCGTGGCCACTTTTTGGCCTGGATGGCCTCCTATAGCATTTTGCCAGCTAAAACTGACCATGGGGTCTCCCTGGGCCTGGAACAGGCCTAAATGGAGCTGCTAGAGGCCTCCCTGGGCCTGTTACAGGCTGAAATAGAGTCTCTGTGGGCCAGATTTGGCCCTCACCACCCCATTTCCCATGGCTTTACTGTACTTGACAGAGAAGCCAAAGTCTTTTATTCAGAAGTATGTAAAGCTGTAAGAAAATGAGATGTAAGGAAAATAGTTTTCCCATAAAACCAACTTCTCTATCGGTCTGCAGGCTTAATTTGGACCCAGTCTGGCCTGCAACGAGTAGCATCCTGCTGACTGCTAGTTTGAACGAGCAGTTTCAGGGATTGGGGCATGGCAGCCAATTAACAAAGGGCTTGCAGTTCAGCCCAATGTGGCAAAGGAAGCAACCTTGTTGATTGGATGCTGCTGCTTCAATCCCTTTTGAGGCTGCTGTGGTCCAGTCCAGGCCTAGGTCTGCTGGTCACATGGCCCCAGCCAAAGTCTTTTATTCAGAAGCTGGTGAAAATGTTTTCCTTAGATTTCACATTTTTACAGCTTTGCCATCATCTGAATAAAACACTTTGGCTTCTCTGCCAGTAGGTCAGCCTCTTCTGGATCTCTGGAGATCTTCAAAAAGTAAGTAATCCATGAGAAATGTAAATGTAAGGAGTAAGTGGAATTTAGGATCATACAGAAGCAGGTCCAGTCTGTGGAGACCCAGTGGGGCAGAGGAGGAAAGCAACTGTGGGGACCCCAAGGCAACATGAGATATCTCAATGGATTGTGGGTAGCCTTGGATGGCCTGCTGCAGCACTAGCATGCTTTTCCCCACTATGAGATACCGTATGTGCATTTAATGACCTGTGCATTCAATTAACAAATGCATTGGGGAAAGCAGGGAGTGATCACGTCCATTTAACATGATTCAATCAAACGAATCCTCAGGTTATGAATGTAATTAGCAGGCTCTATTATATTCATAACTTGAGGATTACCTGCATAATGAGAGTGAGGAAGTCTCAGGAAAGTCCTACCTTAGCACTTGGTCACCACAGGTGCCCCATCACAAGCCCTGTGCCATGCCCATCATGGCCATACCTCCTGGGCATGCACTTGCCCTTCAAAGTCAAACAGTGATGCGGCCCTCAATGAACTTGAGTTTGACACCTCTGCTCTATATGAACATATAGTTAGACCTTCCTCTCTTCTCCCCTCTATGTATGTACATATTGTATATGTGATGTGTGTGGATGTATACACACACACACACACACACAGTGTTTCCCTGAAAATAAGCCTGGATCTTATATTTTTGGGGCTGCCAAAAAAGGCATCAGGACTTATTTTCGGGGAGGTCTTATATTTTCCCCATTTACCCTGCTGGGAATGGGGCAGGCAAACTGCCCCTCCCACCTAGCGCCACCATGGCCTCCGTGAAATAGCTGATTTGCCAGAGCTAGCATGTCTGCTAAACAGAACTGCTTCTTTCTTTCGGAGCCTTAATGGTGTCCCCAATCTGCCAGAGCCACCAAAGTCTTTGCTAAACAGCAGCTCCCAAGCCATACATTGACAGGGTGTCACATGGTTAACATGAGAAACTTGGCAACTGATCCATACCTTTTGCAATCTCCTGGCAAGCAAAGTCAATAGGGAATTTACCAATGGGGGGTTACCCACTGGTTCACTTAACAACTGGCTAGAAAGTTTGTAAAATAAGGCAAAACTCACAATTTCAAATCCCAAGCACCACCCCATTAATGCTCCAAAAGCAAGAGGCAGTTCTATTTAGCAAAGACATGTCAGCTCTGGTAGATCAGCTGTTTCGGGGAGGGAAGGCTCCGAAACCAGTGGCAGTTGTTTAGCAAAGACATGCCAGTTCTGGCAGAACAGCTGTTTCTGGGATGCCATTAAGGCTCCGAAAGCCATGGCAGTTCTTTTTAGCAAAGATGTGCCAGCTCCCAAAGTGGCAGATCAGTTATTTGGCAGTGGCAATGGGACATTGGTCTTACCTGATACGATCCTTCTCGTAGTGCTGGAGAATAGAATCCAAGCATGGGCGTGGCTTCTTCCGTCTGATCATCGGACTGAGCCAATCAAATTGAAGTGTGCCTG
>JAEANM010025292.1:0-10970 GCA_017656035.1 Myanophis thanlyinensis | reverse complement strand
ATTTCAATAGTTACTACATACGCAGATTTACTGGACTTCTAACTTCTGCCTTGTTTTGGTTCACGAATCAGCCGCATGTCAGTCCAACCAATGAAACGCGGCCAGGCAGCAGACAGAGCCACAGCACGCACACACCGTGTCAGGATGCGTTCATGGGCGGTGGGAAATTATAGATTTCAGCGCCAAAGTTCGCCAGATTCTCAAAATAAAAACGTTTCCCTGTTGCCATCTTTAGAGGGGTGGCAACAGGGGTGGCAAGGACATTTTTAGAGGTGGCACTGGCCACCCCTCTGGCTCCGCCCCTGGTCTTAACATAACTATTTTGAAATAATATAGAATTCTTATTTGTCATAGCAATACTAATGTATTTTACTTTTTTCTCAGACTTAAAATTTTCAGTCTTTCTCCAGCAGTTCTCTGACCCCTATTCATTTTTTGTTAGCATTTTCATTTTCTGATTATTAATCTGAAAGCTTGCTGGTTTACCAGTGTTTTCATTTTTCCCATTAATATTTCTACTCCCTCTAGTGGATCTTCCAAAATATTTAACCAGAGCATTTACAAAATCCCGTAATTTATAAATCTATTTTTTAATCTTAAATCCCACAATTATTTCATCATGTCTTAGTCTCTATTCAGCATCTCAAGAATTAAAATGTAAAAGACTATAAGAAAAACCAGAGGGCATCCTTGTCTTATCCCTTTTTGAACCTCACAGGGTTTTGTTAGTTATCTATTAACAAGTATTTGTGCTTTCTGTGAAGTATAAATCAATGTTACCCATTTAACAGAATTATCTCCAATGTTCATATGTTCCAGAACTCTAAATAAGAAAATCCAATTCAAATTGTCAAAGACTTTCTCTGCATCTAAAAAGATCAATGTAGCTTGTTTTTCATTGTGTTCCTCCAAATATTCCAATAATGCTGTGACAAAACATTTGTTTTCCATATCATGTTTTCAGCTTGAAATGAATACATTGGTAATTCATGGCTGATGAAAATTAATACAACTCTGCTCCACAAATACATGTTGATGCAGATTGTGCATGTCCTGAGATACTTCCTACAGCCTGTGTTTATTTTTGTCTTTTATTTACCATCACTAATCTAACCACAGGACAAAAAGAAATGAAAAGCTCCATGCTTCTCTTTCAATGCTGTCGCCCGGATCCTCAAATCAATACTAGCAGTGACTAGGTCCAAACTTTTAATTATTTTGACAGGATATTTTATACATGGCAGAGGACCAGATAATAATGTCAGCCAGAACCAATAAGTTTTTACAGAAATAATAACACTAATTGGTGTAGTGGCTAAGGTACCTGGATTGAAAATGGGAAGGTGTTCTAGTCCTGCCTTAGACATGAAAGCCAGCTGTGTGTGACCCTCATTTCATCTTTTTCTACTTTCAACTCTGCTTTTCTGGAGGTACTGTTGTGAGGAGTTGATAGAATAATTCACTCCCTCTGTGAGTTTTTTTGTAAGTTCTTTGGCTAATTTATATTTTGATGCCCCTGGCAACAATACAACTGGATAAAAAGGTATGCCAGGCTTGTGTATTTGGAAAAATCCATAGAAGCCTGAGAAGATAGGTCCATTGCTTTTTATCTGCCACTCATCTTCTTTTGTGGTTTTACCTTTACTTAGTTAAGGGCTTTCTTGATCAGGTTGTCCAGTTTCTGTATTGGATTGATATTTACAGGAGTATAGTATAGAATAGCAATAGCACTTAGACTTATATACCACTCCATAGTGCTTTACAGCACTATCCTCATTTTACCAATCTCAGAAGAATGAAAGGCTAAATCAACCTTGAGCCCATCAGGATTGAACTCCAGTCTGTGGGCAGAGATTGCTTGCAATACTACATTCTAACCACTATGCCACCAGGGCTCCATTGTCCCCAGTAATTCTTTGGCTTTTTGTATATGCCCATAGTAGCCACAGTTCAACCTTTGTCTGCTGAGGGGATGCTGATAGTTTGATTCTTCTTTCTGTCCTCTGCTATGAATTTTACTGATTCTGTGGTATGATTGTCTGCCTTATGTTTTCTTCAGTCTCTGTGGCAAGTCCTGCCATTTTAAATGTTGCTTCTAAGGTTGCAGAGAATTCTAAAGAATTATCTATGTTATAGTTCAGACATTTCTGGAGGATACTGTGTTCTGTGATTGATAGTGAGTGATTGGACATGTTGATTACCCTTTTGGGATACCTCTTTGCTACTGAGGTTGTGCTTGAACAGTTGGGTTTGGAGTTTTGTTTATTTTTTCAGCTTGCGTTAGAGATGTAAAAAGAGAAAATAGCCATTTCTGTTCATGTTCCAATTGTATCGGAGCTTGGGTAATCCAATGTTTACCTTTCTTTCAATTTTAAATAGAGTTTAGATCCCTTGTAATATTGGATTTATGAAAAATAATGCTAAGGAGATATAAAAATTACTTTCAATTAAGTAATCAAACTGAATTGCAATGTTGTATGATATAGATTTCCCAGAAGCTATTTAGAAGAAATTGATAAATGCCACACATAATATGTTAAAGCACACAAAGATTAAATGACAAACAAATAATAGAAGATATTAAACAAAAGCAGACAAAGCACTAAGTAATCTGAAGTGCTAAAACAAAAGTTGCCCTAAATGTAAGATATATAAATATAGGAGCTATTAGTATTGCATAGTGAAGATAATAATAGGAATTCATTTTTTTTGAGTTTAGAAATCGTTTTTCAAAATTAGAAATATTAGCACTAGCACAGCAAATAAAAATCATATATATATATATATATAATGGTTTTGTAGAAGGCAATTTTTCTATTTATATATCTAATAACCCTGAAAACAAAGAGATCACATCGTAAACTCTAAAGCCACTAAATAATCATAATAGAACATGGAGTTGATTATTTTGGACTTGATTATTTTTTAAAAAATCAAATTTATATTATCTGATTAGTAAGATAGTTATAAAAGCAAAAATTTCTGACTCGGGGAAAACAATCTAAAAATCTCATTAACCAAGTAAGAACCTTGAAAAGATGTCATCATATAGGTCTATTATTAAATAAAAATGACAAAAATATCCACTGTTTTATTGGCCAGTAGGATAAACAAGTTTATAAGTAATTATAATTCCCCAATCAGTCTGACTTTGTTCTGAAAAGAAATATAGCCAATTCAATTAGAAAACTACTTAACATAATACACTATGCTAAGCACACTAAAACTCTACTAGCTTTACTGTCTTCTGATGTCTTCAGAGCATATGATCGAGTGGAATGCAAATTTCTTAAAAGTTGGTTACTGGAAATGGGATTAGGACATAATTTTATTGCTATAATCAATCAATTATATTCACCAGTGCAAGCAGTAATTAGCATCAAAGAAACAGATATAAGACTCTTTCAAATAAATAAGGGCATTAAACAAGGGTTGCCCACTTTCCTGTGTTTCGTTTAATCTTATTATAGAAGTATTAAAACAAAATATTGGTAGGAAGAAAAACAATTCAAGATCTTAAAATAAAACAAAATAATATTATTTAATAATTCTGTTTGCAAGTGATATGCTCATTTCCTTCAAAATCCCATTAGGAATATCAGTCAGTCACATATGTTATTGAATAAATTTAATATATCAGCAGAAAGCTAGTTCGATGTAGTAACCAAGGCACAAGGCAAAAAACTGTGAATTCTACTCCTGCCCTAGGCAGGAAGCCAGTTGGGTGACTTTGGGTCAGTCACTGTTTCTCAGCCCTGGGGAGATTGCAGTGCAATGCACTTCCAAACATCTTGCCAAGAAAACTGAAGAGACTTGTCCAGGCAATCACCAGGATTCAACACTTGCTCAAAGGCACAAAAATGCTAAAAGAGATGTTGTAACAAGATTAGAAATTAATTTTGTTAAAATGTCACCAAAACCATTTTAAGAATCTTCAGTGCTACCAGATTTGGGCTGCCAGAATTTGAATAACCATTAGATGACTGCAAAATATTGTGGCCATCTAATTATCACAATGAACAAGTGGGTTGGTATCTTTTAGGGACTTGCACATCCCACAAACAATATGAACTCTGTCACTGGAATGTAGATTCCCATAAGGACGATGCCGTAGAAGAAGGTCGTAGAAGAGAGGGTAGACTAAATATGGTTCACTAAAGAAGGAAATGACAGTCTACTCTAGTATTCAAGTATTTCAATATAAGATGGACATGCACAATCAGCACAATGCCAAAATAATACTAGAGGATCCCACAAATTTGAAGGTATTCTATAGAATATCATTTTACAAGTAGCACTGGTCCTTATTATATGGCTAGATTAAAGCTTAAAATATTATTTGCTGCTGAAGTGACTAGAGGCAAAAAGAAATTTCAGTGCTACAAAGATATATGTCTACCAGAATCATGGGCCAAAGAAAATTTGATGTTCTCAAGACAGAAATGCCAAGACTGAACATTGACACTCTTGGAATTAATGAACTGAAATGGGATGGGATGGATCACTTCATATTAGAGAACATCAAATCTATGACAGAGAAAAAAAATCATTAAAGAAATATAGTAGGAAAATTTATTAGCAAAAGGATGTCAGAGATGTTACTGGATTACAATTAAAACAAATTAATCAAATGATCTCAATTCATATCCAAGGCAATGTTACGCGATTCAAGCCTACAGTGCATCCATAGAGGCAAATGAAGTGGAGTTCAACTTGCAACACACTGTTAGCACAACGTGCACACAAAAACATCACATCATGTTTCCTATAGGAGACTGCAATGCTGAAGTCAGAAGTAAAATCACAACTGAAATAGAGTAAAGTAGTAGGAATGTGTAAAATAAAGCCAAAAAAAAAAAAAAAAACACCAATCCACCCCAACTTAATATGTCTGTGGAGATTCTCAGCCATCCAGGTAATGGTTGCCTTAAAAATGCTTTTTTTTTATCCTTCCTTCCACTTTTTTTTTCTTGAGGAAGAAATTTTTTTCCCCTTGAAGAAGACATTTCACTTCTCATCCAAGAAGTTTCATCAATTCTGATGGGAGGGAGGGAGGTTAGGAAACAACTTTATAGAGTTTTGCCAAGTAAATTCAATATTTACAGTAAATGCTTTTTTTTTTCTTTTTGAAATCTAAAATGTGATTCTACACATGGATGATCAACACCAAAATCAAACTGACTACAGAGTCTGTGAGCAAAACTAGGGAAGTTCAGTCAGGAAAAATGATGATCTCATACCGACTGCAGGTCTGATTACAAATTGCTCACAAATTACAACTTCAGCTAAAGACAGCCAATAAAATAATCATACCAGCAAAATAAGAACTCAGGAATATGTGTCAACAGTCAGAAATATATGTAAATAGAATATCTAAAGAACTGAAATTTGTGGCATCGCTGAAGATGAAGTAAACAAAAGTATTTTGAAATAGAAAAAGGGATTGCTTTATAAAAATCATGAAAGAGCTGCACAAATGACTGAAGAGACACTTGGCTTCAATAGAGACATGCATGAAATACCCCTTTCAAACTTGCTTTGCAAAGCAATGTGATCCATTCATGTTGAAGTACTATGCAAAGTGGCTGGCTGGCTTTGTTTTGCTGGCTTTGGCTACTTATTCTGCCCCTTACACCGTAGACATGTACACACACAATGCATGCGCAGAGGCCTCTTTCAGTTACTGAATCTGCCAATCGAACAATACAAAACACCTTAGCAAGGCAGATCAAGAAATCCTTTATCCAAGCTGCCTTATGCAGACTTGTATGTATGTCCTGATGCAAATTACATGTCTGTGAAGATTTCATACAAATCTTTCTAGAAATAGAAATTTCCAAGCTTTCCCCAAATAGAAATACATTCACAAGACTCTACTGTATTTCCAAACATATACAACGTGCATGAAGTTGTTTCTTTGTGTGATTGTAACAGTGCTCATAGATTTTGTATTGCCCTCCAATACAAACCCAATTAAAAATTCCAGCAGATTAATCCAGTAGATATTTATTTATTTACCACATTTATCTGCTCTTTTAAAATTTGTTTTTAGGACATCTTTGCATTGTACAATATATTCTTACTATTAGGAAGTTTTATTCCAACATTCAACTGAAATCTGTCTTCCAGCTATTTAAACCCATGTCCTTTTTCCTGGATGCTGGAACAAGAGATAACATGCCTTTACTGCCTTCTATATGTTTTTCTATTAGGTATTTTAACAGTTATACTACCATACAGGTAATCCTTTTAAGTTAAATTAAAAATGTTAAATTCTAAAAATTCTTAAAATAACTATTGCTTATCAATAGCTTCAGGATGTTAATCTCTCGTTCAGCCCAGGATTTCCAGTAAAACATTTTTTATTCTATGTGCAAATTAAGATTATTCCCAGGTCAGCTACTTCTAATTTAACTGCTTCCTCATTGATGCCCAAATAGAGCTAGTAGCTTTCAAAGTTAGAAAAGTCAGTCTCTACTATAAATTTAGAAAAGTCAGTCTCTACTATAAATTTACTATAAGTGAAGCCAAGAATTAGCTTGCTTGTTTGTTTGTTTGTTTGCCATCTTTATTGTTTTTCAAGGCAGTGAACATATCTAACATATCTTCTGCCTATTTTCCCCACAACAACAACCCTGTGAGATGAGTTGTGATGAGAGAGAGTAACTGGCCCAAGGCCATCCAGCTGTCTTTCATGGCTAAAGTAGGTTTTGAACTCATAATCTCCTGATTTCTAGCTCGGTGCCTTAACCACTAAACCAAACTGATTCACAATTGCCAAGATTTCAAAGGATTCAAAATTTGGATTTTTAAATAAGACCAGTGGAGGCAATCATCAAAACAATTCCCTTTCTACATGAATCTAGTTGTTAAGGTAGAAATCATACAGCTGAAACTCTGGTAGGTTAAAACCATCATCTCATGGGACAACTGGTGGATTATGAGGTTATAATCACAAATCCCTCCATTCTTCAATCAGTCTCTCTGAAGGTTCTATAACTGATCAAGTCAACTGTTGTGATTTATTGTATGAAAATAGTGAGCAAGTATATTGTTCAAGTTTGCTCAAGACAAAATAACAGTATATATTCCTACTTCCAAACTTTATAATTTTATTTGATTGCAGGGAAACTAATGAAGAATCATTCTTTTGTCATAGGTTCTTGACACTGGTTAAATAGATTTTATTCTAGACCAAAGTTTTTCATCACTGTTGTGTATTTTATATTTGGTTGGTTAAATGTAAATGACAATAGAATGATGATTATAGTTTTTAGAAAAACCTTCTCTCTTATTATTAACCGACAGTTCTTCAACAGGTTTCCTGTCATTTTGTCACTTCCACGATTTCTCTCAACTAAATATTTGCAGGGAAAGGCTACAGAATAATATTAATAAAATATTAAGGTTGCAAATCTTATTGCTTCCAAGAGAATGTCCCATGGCCATGTACTTCTTTAGCTTTCTGTCTTCAGGTGGCTAAGAAAGAGAGAGAGATTTATCAGCAGAGGGACTAAATCATTTTAGAATTTAGAATATGTCAGAATTCAGAAAGGGCAAACAGGATAGAAACGAGCTGTACAATGCCTGGCAGGATAGCTACGATTCTGTCATATTAAAAAAAACCAGCCTAGTTTTCAGTTGTGTGCCTAAATCATATGCATTGGTTTCAGTGGGAGAATAATAATTATGCTGATTAGTTTCCATGGGAGCCCTCAGGAAAAGGAGGAATGCTTCTCCCTGACAAAGAATATGTACCAAGGTCCTCAATGTTTGACTCTCATAAATATAAGATTGATCTGGCCCTAGAGCTAAACCCATGTAGGATTAAGATGCTGCTTAATACAGGTCATTTTCTATATTCAAAAAAAGCAGTTTAAACATGTATTTATTGCATTCTTCATCATGCATCTAACTGAAGTTTTTAAATATAAATAGCTGAGCCAGTCAGTCATAAATGCACCCATGAGCCCTTAGAAGGTCAATCATTTTATTGTCATTCTTATTGCCATTGATATAGCACTTACTTGGGATGGAAGCCCAAGTCTTTTATATTAAAGGTAAAATTTCAAAGGTGATTTCAGGTTTGATTCTGAATTAAATATAAGTGAAATAATTGTAAAGTTAAATGATGCATGTTCACTTAATTTCTGAACAATATTCTGTTACATTCTTGTGGAAAGTGCCATAGTCTTGGGACCATACCATCTGTCTTCTTCTTAGTTGCTTGCCACACAGGTGCTCTTTACTCTCTATGTCTCTATAACCAGAGCTGTCTAACCTTGACAATTTTAAGATTTGTGGACTTCAGCTCCTTGGATTCCCTAGCCAACATAGCTAGCTGGGGAATTTTTGGAGTTGAAGTCCACAGATCCTAAAGTTGCCAGGGTTGGACGACGCTTCTGTATACTATTCACTAGAGTCTCCATCACATCACCCCACCTCAATAATACTTCTTTCTGGCTTTCTCATCAGGAAAACCTGGAAGCACATGTTGATTATAGAGATGAATGAACTTCAAATAAATCTGGTAGCTCAGTTATCTGACATGCAGGAGATGACATCTGTAGTCTCAGGCTATTGAGTTGTCTCTCCAGGGATGTATTGTTTGGTCTCTGCTCTCCCAATATTCAATTCAATATTCAATATTCAATATTCAATATTCAGGAAATAGTAAAAAATAATATCCCTTTGATCAAGATTTAGAAGATTAATTGATTTTAATTACATTGATTTTAATTCAGATTAATTTTATTTAAACTATCAATCTTATGTTGATGTAAGCTGTTTTGAATGCTATACAGAAAGATGTACACATTTCAAAATGAATAGCATTTTAGATCATGCATTCAATCAGAAATTATAAATTATGTTATCTACATGAAAGCTTGACTTGAACATACTTTCCGTTCATCCTTTGGTGACTGGAAGATGGATAGCTAGAAGCCTAGCACCTGAACATAGGATAAGAAACAATGGATGAAAACTAATCAAAGAGAGAATCAACCTAGAACTAAGGAGAAAACAGTTAGAACAATTAATCAGTGGAACAACTTGCCTCCAGAATGCTCCAACTCTGGAAGTTTTTAAGAAGAGATAGGACAATCATTTGTCTGAAATGGTATAGGATGTCCTGCTTGAAGATCTTCCAGGTCTGTTATTCTGTTAGACACATGGCTTTAGGAAGAGCAATCAGAAGAAAACAGAATCTGCTTAATCAGAGACTTGTCATATGTAACATATTGAAAAGCCTTCTCAATAAAATGAATAAAAAAATCCTTTTACACAGCTTCAGTAGTGGAATGGCACACTGCCTATTGCTGGCCATCTTACAAATAAGTAATACAGAGTACACCAGTTACCCCTTTGATTAAAAGATATGCTCTGTGAAAAACAGATTACTTTAAAAAAAACCCAACACAATGAATGCCATTAAAAATCATTTCAATCTAGAAAAAAAATACAGAACAGATTGGTCTGTGCTCAACATATTTCCTGAAAACTTATCAAGAAGAATCTCTCCATTCCAAAGAAGTAGAACATGATATTGTGGCTGCCTATACCTGTCCCTATTGCTTCAATTAAAGAAGCCACTCTGCCTAAAATCCCACATAGAAAAGCAAATTTCTCTCACTCTATAGCAGTCTGTGGGCTATCCCAGAGTCACAAGTAGTTTGTCATGAATATTCAAGCGAGCTTAATGCTTGCAGCAACAGGTTGGAAATGGCAGTGAAATCTTTAGGGTTTCTTTCTAAAGATAAGGTCTCTCCTTTTTTAAAATAATGGTTTTATTAAAAAATTAGAATTAAAAATATTAAAAGCTACTACAAACTTTAAAAAAGAATAAATAGAAACAGTAAAAAGTGCAGAAACTAACAGAGAAGAGGAAATAAAAATATAGCAAAGAACAGGAGTAGAAATAAATGAAGAAGTGACTTGGCCTTCATCACAAGTACAAACAATTTTAATATAGGTAGTCCTTGACATATTATCACAGTTGTGACCAGAATTTCCATCACTAAGCGATGAGGTCATGAAATGAGATGTCATGTGACAGTATTGCTTAGCAACAACAATCTCACAGTCCCTGTTTCCATCCTAACTCCATAGGACCAGACATGGGATTCAACCAATTCATGCCTATTTGCTAGAACCGGTTGTTAACTTTCTAAGTAGTTCAGAGAACTGCTGGTTCAGCTGGTCATTGGGGCAGAGAACTGGTTGTTAAATTATTTGAATCCCACCACTTCATAGGATGTTAGGTAAGAAGTGGAAAGAGGTCCTAAGTAAGGAGCCTAGGTTATATTAGGAGTGAGGTAGAGGTTCTGGAGGGCCTAACAAAAGCCACACATGATTTTTGGGCAGTTGTAGTTCACCTCAAGTTCAAGGAGGCTGAGGAAAGAGGGTATGAGGTGTATGGGTGCATGGGTGCAAAATAATGCAGGGTGGCCAGAAAAGAATGCATGGTTACCCAGGGGCTTGGTATACTATGCTCAGGGGCTTCAAGATGGACTCTTAAAATTAACTTCTGCATCCATCATTCAAACTTACTCTTCAACCTATCCAGTGTCAAGTTATTTTGCTTCATTCTGTATTAGTAAATCAAAGTTAAATGCTCTTTAACATTTAGTTCCCTCTGATTTCCTCTACTGTCCAACCTTCAAAGTTCCATCTTATCTTTTTTTCCCTTTAAGGATTCAGAACAACAGCATTTCCCCACATTTCTTATAATTATATTAAGAATTATATATTAGTTATAACAATTCTTGTAAGTAATTCTGAAAATCTTATGTCAAATCCATATGATAAGAAATGCAGCAGCAAAACCATTCCCCCCACTTAAAAATACACACACAAGATTGAGTTCAACCACATTTCTTTCTATTTACCCCAAGAATTCACATCTATCATAGTCAGTGCAGTCTACATCCCACCCCAGGCAAATACAAATGCTGCCCTACACGAATTGC
>JAEANM010025291.1:0-10970 GCA_017656035.1 Myanophis thanlyinensis | reverse complement strand
CACGGCTGTTTCTTGTTCTTGTTCTGACTGATCCTGTAAATAAAAAGAGCTGATTTCACTAAAGCAACCTTGCATTTTCCGTTATTTCTGGAAATAAAACACTAAGGTCTACCATGGGCTTTATTTGTCCATCTGATTAAAAATCGCACATGTGGATGACTAGAAAGTCTCAATCCTGTCTCTTGCAATGCGTTTCTTGAAATTGTTAATATCCATAAAATTGGGGTGGACAACTTTGTAGAGTAGCCTGTTCTAACTGTATAGGCAGTGGTATAACATTTTGCCTATAGGTGATATGGATGGATGGATGGATGGATGGATGGATAGATAGATAAATTTTGATCCCAGCATAATGAAGATTCCTTCAAATAAGGAATCTTCATAGGTTCCCAATCTAAAAAAAGAACAAAGTAGTCCATTGTGTCACTCCAAAACATTCTGCTGTCTCAAGAATCACAAGGACCTTCATAAATACAGCAAGTTCTCCGCTTCAGCTATTTGTCTTCCTGTACATATAAGGGCATGCAAACCATGGAAAAGGGACATGTAGAGGGAACAGCATGCCATTGCACTTTCTCAGTCAATTTTAAGTCATGTAATGGGGAAAATGCTTAAAGAAAACTAATAGGTAGCAATAATCTAAAATATAATTGCAATAATATCAGACAGGGAAGGCTTATGATACCACTTTGTCCCACATTTTTTAGGCCAGTTGTCAGATTATCATACCATTTCCCTTTTCTCTAAAGTATTTGACTTGTTTTTTAAAAAAAATCATTGTGGAATGTCCATGTATTTTTCTACATTCAGCAATAATCCAGTAAACTGAGTAAGTACCTGTTTGGAGTGAGCTATAACTGTCAATCATAGGAAATAATTTCTGGTAAGGATGCTTTGATTTGTTTTACCTGAGATCTTTAGTGTAGACCACAGGTGTCAAACTCGCCACGTCACATTGCCGTCACGTGACATTTCACGATGTTTTTTCCATTTGCGGAGCTGGGATGGGCGTGGCCTGCACATGACACATCCGGCCTGCAGGCCGCCAGTTTGACACCCTTGGTGTAGACTATATAGTTTCCAGGATTCTCTGGGTTGAAGCAATGAATATTAGATCAGTTAAAATATTTGATTCTGTATCCATAATTTAATTATATAGGAAAATTGTTTGGAAAGATTCTGTGCCTACATTTAAAGAATCACATATACATTGGAGTATGACAGACTTCAACAATGCACAGCAAAAAAATTTAAGAACAAAGCGAGCAGAACTAGTTCTTATCTGTTTGCCAGCACAATCAGAACTGGTCAATCTGACTTTTCTATACTTTCATTCTCAGCTCTGCTGGTAAGCCACTGATCTGGAACCCAAAATTCCATGAGATCACTGCCCCAAAATTATGTAGCCTTTGCAGGACTTGGAAGCTTACTGTAGAGAGACATAAAAATGTCATCTAAGTTTCAGACACTGTGCCACAGAAAACGAAAGAAAAACTTAATTCCAAATCATTACAGGAAGGACAGTCCAATATGGGCACTGGGGTGAAACCTGAGCGTGGTTCCTCCAAGGGTTTGCAATGCTTATGGAGTCTGACTCAATCAACACTGATGCTGTCATAACTGGGTGAGAGCCATGCCCGGTGCCTGTTTTAACTTAAGTCTTCCAGGACTAATAAGATATGAATGCAGAATAAGATGAAGGGAAATTCATTTAGACTGAGTGGCAAGGTCTTTGTAGTGCCACATGCCCTGTTGATTATCAGGAAAGAAAGCCAACATTAATTACCATCTTCTCAGTTCTCAGGATGCCCGGCTTCTGGATTGAGAGAAGGATATGATCAGTGACACAAATTGGGATGTCAGCTGCAATATCCTGAATCCACCTAAGGTTGGAAAATGAGATCTGGCAAATAGAAATTGGGAAGTTACAGAAACTTTGCAGAGAATAGTCTGCTATATTTCGTCTGCTATATTTCCTCTAAGAACCAAGTATACAGTATTATTTTTAGTTCCACTCTACTAAGCTTGATGTTAGCACTCTGCCTATTTATGTCAGAATTGCACAGTCCTAGGCCCCAAAACCACACTGGACCTTTAAAGGCCTTGGTTATTTCCCCCAAGATCTGCAAATTTTTTTCCAAATTGTATTTTTAACATGATTTTAAAAAAAGAAGTTGCCGTATTACCAATTTTTAATTAAATCAAATGGAAAGTCAGTATAGGTTTTGCCCATTACTTCTATGATATTCAAAAACAAAGTGTGGTCCAGGAAAAAATTAGCAGCTCTGATCTACTCAAAAATACATCAATACAGATATTTATTTACCTGTAATACTTTGTCTTTGTTATTCTTAGACAAGTGAAAATACTTTGGTTCAAGAATGTTCACATTGGTTGCCAAGGTTAGCTAATTTAATATACCACCTGTTCTATATTTTCATGCCACTTTGGTGTTAGATTCTTTTTATAAAACCAAAAGCGGATGCTCAGTGTTAACCTTCAACAATTACAGCTGAATAGAATTGATTAGTGGATGAGAAAAATATATATCCCAACCTTCCTCTTCTTTCCTGTAATTTTCATTATAATACCTAATTCATTCATTTATTTACAGTACTATTAATATTTCTTTTGCTTTTGTTCTTATTCATACAATACCTTTCTATTTTACTATTTAAAATAAACAGCAGTTTTGGAGATAAACGTCCACAAAGTTTTATTTAAAAAAAACCTCTCTCATTTAGCATTGGAGACCCAATTAAAATTGACATTGTTTTTATTTCAGTTAAAGATATGGGGTACTTCAGATCCAAATCTCCAAAATTGCTTTGGCTGAGCATGGATGTGCACAGTGTCTCCTTTAATAATTGGCATCTTTTCCTGAATTTGCTCAATAACTGATCCTAGGAAAATGTGTGTTTAAGTTCCAACATGGTGCAAGAAGTGCTTTGGAGCAGGCATTAACCCAATGTCAGCACCTCCTTAATTCAAAAGTCTATTTTCCTGGAATTGCATAACTGCTTCGGGAGCCTAGAAAAAGACATAGCTACTTTAAGCCCAGTGTTTGGAGTATGTAGTGCATGTCACACTCATTGCAAAGCACCCTTTTGCTTTAGATCTGAAGTACTTGATATCCAGGTAAATAGTGTGTATGGGGAGGGAGTCATTCGATTTAATTTATCTTCCAACAGTAAATATATGGTGGGAACATGTTGAGCTTTTTTGTAACCAGCAACTTTTCACAATAGCTTTAGTCATGGTTTATTGTTGTAGCATCTGAAGCTGGGGAACAAAGCGGCAATGGAATTGTCTCCATCATTCTAATAGCCTTGAAAAGTAAATATGTTCTAAGCCAACCATGTCTAAGATAGGAACAGTAATAGCAAGTGGGGTGAGACAAGTGTTTCTACCAGTGGGAAAACCAGAGAGGTCTAAACTCAAAATTTCAAAAAAGCCAATAATCTTGGAAGAGCTGGAAATAAATCAACTCTGTTCCAGAATATTGATAATGTTATGGAATCACAGGGGTCCAGAGCTCCTCTCACATAATTCTCAGTGTATTTTCAGTAGTAAATAACCTTGGGACATACCATAAGATCCACTTGGAAAGAAAATTAGAGTTCTAAAGATGGGAGGGCAGGGTAATATCTGAACTCTCAGTTTCATTCATAGAAACAGCTCTTAAATGATTGTTTACCACCTCACAGACCAAACAACTAAAAAAGACCCTATCACCTCTCCAGGCCGAGGCCTAGGAATAGATCCATAGCACTGTTTCAGTTAAAGGCTGGTTTAATTAAAGTCAGGCTGGGGACTATACAAATTTCAGGATGGTGGGAATACCTTTACATGATGGGAGACGGGCCACAATTTTGACTCACATCTTTGAGTGTACATGCACACTTATGCAAATAGGTTACTTGGCATTTGAGGAATGTCACTGTGCTTATGACTTTGGAGTCATCACAGTTTGCTATGGTTACTGCTGCCTGATTGGCCAAATAAAAAGAAAAGAATATATGGGAGGAAACGGTTGAAAAAACTGGTTTTTAGCTTGGTCAAAGTTAATCCATGATGGCCAGACATTTGAAGGTTAACCTAGCCACATTTACTTTTTGTATAATGGTTACAGGCATGAAATAATTATTGAAAGACAGTTATATTCAAAGACCATGGCATTGTTTCAGTTATTTTTAATTTAACGGACAAAAAAATAAATAATCACCATTGGATATGACTGAACAGAATAACAAATGTATTAAACAAGAACCCATTTCTCCGGCAGTGGTTTTACATAGTATGTTATTACAGAGTTTCCTTCTCACAGAGTTGAAATGTTATTCCCCTATCCTGAAGCAACAGAAAACTATATTGGCCTGTGATTATTGGCCTGATCCCTACCCTGCCTCTATTTTTCTGAGAAACCCTGAATGCCGCTGTCAATCAAAAACGCTTGATTGATCGCTCTAGATTTCTTGCCTCCCTGTTTAGCATATCACTAACTATCTGCCATTCATCCTGTAGAAGTGGGAAGTTCCGATTGCAGCAGTCTTTTATTGTTTCTGTGCCTGCTTTCCTATATCCCCTTCTGTCATAAGAATTGGTATTGTTTAATCTTCAGAATGGGAATGGCCAGCAAAAGCAGCCTTAATGGAAAGCCTTAATGGAAAGTAAGCCTCTTTGAATTTAGCAAGAGGTTATTTCCTTGTCAATCTGCACAGAACCAGGCACAACTCTTCATTCATTCTTCTTCAACACGTATTTGTTATTGGTTTTTAATTCTCTCCCTAAAGTCCCTTCACAAATACAAGGCTCTGAAACTGAAGGCTTGATTCTTTGGCCAAATACTAAACCAAAAAGCACAAGGAAACTTTGAATAGAACCAAAATGCTCCCTAAGGTTTTAGGTTACAGAAAAAAAAAAATCCACCGCACCCTATTCAACTACACACAGAGGGGAAAGGAACTTGTCATGAAGCTCCAGTTGGTAGTAAGTAATATTTAATTGAGAGGTATGACGAACATTTGCATTGCATTCCTATCAGGTCTGAAGTAAATTCTGCTGGGTTTAGTACAGTTTATTTGGGAGCTAGATATGAGATGGCAGCCTTAACCAGAAAAATAAGCCTGCAAAATTACGTAAGTATTTTGCCAAGGATATCCTGGCCTCTTCATTTTTCAATCCCCATCCTTCCTTCTTCTTTTTATGTCCTAGCCTGAAGAAGAGTTCTGATCAACCCGGATCCATGCACTTAGCCTATCAGAGGTATATGTTTACTCCCAAAATAAAGATATAACTTTACTGTCTTTATAAAGAAAGGACCAGTGAGGCCTCTGTATATTGTATGTCCCAAGGCCATCCACTAGAGCTTTCCTCTTTAGCATGGACAGAGGTGCCCCAATTAAGTTCCTTCATAACCCCCTTGGGCAGATGACCCTTCAGTGCCCCATGGGCAGAAATTGTGGCATATTCTCTGCAGCTCCCATCTCCCGGTTCCACACCCATCCTCCTCGAGAGAAGGCATTTCCTCTTGGTTGTGGGTTCTCTTGTTTGCAGCAGGCCGGGTCCCGACAAGATGCTGCCGTGCCTGGGCCTCGCCTTCCCTTTGAACACAGGGAATGTTATTAATTGCCGCCCTGGGGGGACGTTTTCAGTTGGAAACTATTTTGTCTCCCTGGGGTGCCTTTGTAGTGGGACCTCCGGCTGCCGGGGAGCCAAGAGGTTCCAGGAATGGCTCCCACAAATACAGGTGTGGCTGACTCACTCCCCCCTGAAAAAGGGGGTCCCTTTATGGGGGGGGAAGCTTCTCCCTTCAAATCTATGCTAGACTGCTACCTTCCACATAGTACTTGGAAGGAGATAGGAGGAAAGGCAAGCAAGACAGTTTTGTGAGTAGCTTTAAAATCTGTCTTGAAATGCTCTGCAGAAGAAGCTTATAATGCCATTCTGAAGCAACTCCTGTTCCATGGCAAACAGGCTAATAATTCATAGTTTGCAGTACCCCTAGAATTACAGAGATGGCTTTAAGAGCTTTATTAATCCGTCTTTGAGTCTGAGTGTCACTTCATTTGTAATAGTTAATTTTATCAATATATCCAGATTACTAAATTATTCTTTAGGATGTTGTTTGGGAATAGTATTTGGATTATACAAGTGAGTGCTTTGAAAAGAGGCTACGCCAACTGTGGGAAATCTTTTCCAAATTTAAATAAATAAATATATTTTCATTTTCCTCAAACGGTGGGGAGTGCGGGGGGGGGGGGGCGGAATCTAAAAACAGAAAGTATGCTTGTTTGCTTTTATGACTTTATTTTTTTTCAAAAAAAAAGTGGAATCTTTTGCTTTGAAGTTTGGTTTGTTCAATTAAAGAAAAATTGAAAAGAAAAACCCTGACGACATCCCATCTTATTTTTCTGCTGATTCTTCTTCTGCCATTGAATCAAACTCATGCCATTCAAAATATCCTTAGAATATTTGCAATCTAGATCAGGGTTTTAGTGCTGTCTGGAGAATTCTGGGAGATGAAATCCATGAAACATAAAAATGCTGAGGCTGAGAAATACTGACCTAGAGGATTTTGCAACCATGATGATGCTCATTCGATAGCAAGGATGGCAGCATGCTTATAAAGTTTGCCTTACTTTATATAAACGCTTCTACTTCAGTTATCATCCTCCCAAAACAGGGGCAACTACTTGAGGCATTGGCATTATTATATGCTAGGTAGTTTCTAGGACTGTTCTTGCTCCCTTTATATGCCTTTGTTGTATTTATCTTCAGCCTGCCCATGTTAGTTACCAGCTGTTTTTAAGATGCATGGCATATGAAGCTGAAACTATTTTGGTATGTACCACCCAATCCTTGGCCAGACTCCAAGACTGGAAGTAAATCATATGGGAAGAAAAACAAATATGAAGAGGCATTTCAGGAGGGAAACTAAAGGCAAAGAAGAATTTGACACTCCCGTCCCACCCATTGTTTCTCAACGGTTTCCTTGTCCCTTCCTTTTGTTTAGCACCATCTGTGTGCTACATGGATCATGCTGCCACCATAGTGATAGTTTTATTCTTAGCTACAACTTGTACATAGTATTTATTCACTGGCCCCTACCACTTGTATCTTTCCCTAAGATAACATCCTTTCTAAAATGTGGACTAGAGGGTTGAACTTGCTTTTGCACATCCTTTGCAGTTCCAAGTAGGTAGGGATCAACACAGTTTGAAGAAATATCGTCAAACCACATTGCCAAGTTGGGTGGGAGAAGCTGCTCAGCACTGTCCTTTCTGACACTAGATATCTGCTTACAAACTACTGTCCACCCTTAATAGAATAGAATTGTGTTTTTGTTTGAGTGTTCATTATTGCTTGCCAGTCATCAGAAAAGGAATAAAATGAACTGAAAGAGAAGCTACAAAAAAATGTTTCTCATCTTAAAGGTGTTTGGAAATATGAAGCTCTCGCCATTCTCTTTGCTTGGTTCCTGAACCTCAGCAGGTGCAGCAAAAAAAGGAACTGAAGCATGTGACATGGCTGCCCTACACTCCCCTAATTCACCCTTTGGCAATCCCAGCCCTGCCAGATTTTTTTTTTTTAAAAAGGGCTGTTCAAAGCAAGTCCTAAATTCCCCTAATCACTAGTTAGATCTCCTAACATACAGATTTAAAGGTATGAGCTCAATTCTTGCACTGTCTTGGCAGATTTATAAATTGTTTCTCCAGGAGGAGGAGGGATGAGACAGGAGAGAGTCAGGGAGGCATGACTTATTTCTCTTTTGCTATTCCACCATTTTCTCTTGAATTCCCTGGAAATATTGCTTTGGTGCCATGAGCTTCTGAAGAGAGCAGCAGAGTCTTTTTGTGTTGTTCAGTGTTTGCGTAAGCTTATCCATCTTAGTGTTTTTCATCAACACCATTATAATGTGCTGATCTTGTAGATATATCTCAGAAACCTTCCAGATGTTGCAAGACTACTATTGGGGCTCCCAGAATGCCCCAATACTGATCATGCTAACAAGGGCAGCTGGAATTGGTATTCAGTGATAGCGGGAGATATACAGTTTCCTCATCTTTGTGTCATAAGGGATAGTCTAATGCTTCATTTGCAGGGATCAGATGAATTTCCCTAAATTGGAAACTTCCTGCTGAGAAAAATTAAAAACTGTTTCATCTTGCTGACTTCATGGTTTTTATCAATAGCATCATAAGTGGTTAAGATCCTTGAAGAGACTCATCTCTGCAGTAAATTTAGCTGCTTAATTAATTTTGATTTATAATATTAGTTGGCACTTCAATAGCAGTTCTGAATGCTTAAATTGCTTTGCTTATCTTGCTATAATCCCTACAATAATTCTGTTGGAATAGAATTAAGTGTTAATTATTTTATGCCATAATTATGATATATAATTAATATTATATTATTATTTCTACTTTTTGATCTTTAGGCAGGAGAGACAGTCCTTATATAGTTTAAATGACAGCAACTGTCCAAAAGTAGGAGTCTGAGTGAGAACTGAATCTGCTGGAGTACAGATAATTTTTAGGGAGAAGACTCCAAAAATGTGGTTAGTAAGTAGTTATTATATAATCAGAGATCTGATTATACAATATTGCTGACAATTAAGAAGAGGTGGGAAAACATAGCTGAAAACAGAGTAAGAATGAAAATGGAACCAAGTGTTTTGGGGAGAAAAAGCAGTGACTTTTGTGCAGAAATGGTGCTCTGCTCATAGACCTGAGATGCATATTGTGCCTTAATTATAATCTGTTGACTAAACAGTTTGACTGGATTGTTGACAGTATTTGTAGAACTTGCTAAGCCATAACAAGTCATCCTCATTACTGTATAGAATGATGTGTGAATCCGACTGTAAGCGTATGAAATACCAAAATACCAAAGAATACCAAAATAAAATGCATTCAGACAACATGATCTTGTGCTCATTATTAGAGTCTGCTGTTTCTGATTATATGTAGCTCATTTCCTCTTGCAGCTGTTCCTTGACAAACATTCAGGTTTTTTTTTATCCAAACGGGCTCTCCAGATGAGTTGAGATTAAAACTATCAGATTTGTCAAACACCCTACTAAACATGGAAAACCCAATATAACTTGAGCCTATTAGGATGGAGAAAGGGTCTCAAGTTTATTATGAGGGGTCCTTGGTGTTCTCTGAGCTTTGTTGTTTTATTGCAAATGTTTCATTACCTAAATGAGGTAGCTTCATCAATGCTAGTGACTGACTAGGACTGATGATGTTACCTAGTTCAGGTAATGAAATGTCTGCAAGAAAACAACCAAGCTCAGAGAACATCAAGGACCCCACATTTCAATCCTGGGCTACAAATATTCTCCTTTATTAGTATATGTTTCTTGTATTACAAGGTTTGTTCACTTTAATCTCAAAGCATAGCCACTAGAGAAATTATAGATCTTCATGGCTTCCTGGCATTTAAAACTTATGGGTCTAGGATTAGAATATATAACACTCTTGTCTGATCCAGATATGTCAATTCTCAGACCCCTCTGGTCAGCATGGCCAGGGCTAACAATTGTGGAAACTGAAATCCATGCACTTGAAGGGCACCAAAGTTGAAAAAGACTGAGTGCATGAATGTACACACACGACCATAAGGATGTTTCCATTTCCTTACAAACATGTGCATGTAACCTTGCACTGCTGTATAATTACAGCAATATTTTGCTATAAAGTATAAACAAACCAATCAATTGGCTTTTCAACTTCCTCAGTTGCCAGAGACAAAATGCAACATGGCATCTGGAATGATTTATCTCATGTTTTACTTTTTCTATATTTCCATAAGACATTTAATCGCCAGCTTTCACATTATTAGGCTTAATTCCATTGTATCATCATGGTGCGTGTGATTTTCCTTCATAGGATGGCTCAGAGGTCTAATGTTGTCTTAGATATTTCTAAATATTAATCATGGTGTTGTAGGGCCAGGTTACTTCATTAATATAATCCTGCCTATAACAATCCAATAATTTTAGCAATCCTACTTGATCTTCATTCTTCAAGGCATGAATATAGAATGGAATTTCTTCATATTTTTCATTAGGAGCCCTAGGTCTGCCCTTGAAATGTACCTGTAAGCTTCAACTGATGCAGGATGCAGCACCCAGGCAGTTACTTATATGTGGCACTAGAGTGGCACATATTATATCCCTGCTCCATAAACTGCATTGATTGCCATTTTGCTTCCAGGTCCAAGTCAAAGTGCTTTAGACCACCTCATGGCATGGGATTTGATTATCCAAGAGACCACTTCTCCCTAAATGTAGCTGCCTGTTCCATAAGATATGGTAGAGAAGACATACTGCAAGGTCCCAACTGGTGGGTCCCAGAACATGTGTCTTCTTATATAGTGCCTGTCTTATGAAATGTTCTTCTCCCCCAGCCTCCTGAAGTGAGATTAGTTCCATTTGTGTTAATGTTCAGGAAGTCCTAAAGATCTGGCTATGCCACCAGATCTGGGGATCCCCAGGGACTGGTGAAATTCTGAGATGAATCAATGACTGGTTAATATTGTATTTGTTAGTATTTAATTGTACACTGTACAGACTGTTTTATAATTTTAATAATGATTGTCCTTATATATTGACTTAATTTATTGTATGTCACTCAGAACTGCTTTTTGTGAGATAGGCCACCTTATAAATTTGATAAATAAATCAACAAACAAAAAAAAAGAAAAGATTTATATTTTACTTATTCTTCCAAGATTCCTGTATGATATACTCCAAGCGGTTGTTTGAAGAGAGTCCCAAAGCCATAGACAATATAAAAATATGTATCTACTGTAGGGGAACTAATCTATGGCACATATACTAGTAGCTTTACAGCACCTCCACTAATTCTTATTCACTTGTGGATTTGTGGCGCTGATCTTAATAAATGGTTTAGGACCAGATGCCACAAGTACAACCTCTGTCTATTTATTTATTTATTTAT
>JAEANM010025290.1:0-10970 GCA_017656035.1 Myanophis thanlyinensis | reverse complement strand
CAACTCCCAGAATTCCTGAGCCAGCATGACTGGCTCAGGAATTCTGGGAGTTGAAGTCCACGAGTCATAAAGGAGCCGTAATTGCCCACCCCTGAACTAGATCTACGGTGAAGATAAATATATTCTAGCAAATATTCTTAAATTTTAAGATGAGAGAGGGAAGCGATAATGTGGAGGTCATCTTACTAACACAGAGCATGACAGATGATTGCTGAGTACATCAAAAGCAAAGTCTTCTTAAGCTGAGTTGGACTCAAGGTGATCTTAGGGACGTGTGCTGTTTTGGCAAGGGCACAAAAACTGGTTTGTCACTATTTTTTTTTCAACATCCCAATCGATGACTCTAAAGGTTTCCCTTTCAAATATTAAATAAGTCCAACCCTATTTTGCTTTCTGAGATTGGCCAAGGTTGGTTAAGCACAGCCATCTGCTGTACTTATTGCTGGGTGTGAATAAATGATAATAATAAGCCATTTTGTGACTGAAGCCAGAGGACATCTTATTCATGCAACTTTCTGTAGGAGATGAGCAGGCTGAGACTGAGGAAGGGGTCAAATGCACCATCAGTTATGAGTCCCTTCATGCCTCCAAGAGATCTAAGTCCAGCCCACCTCTTATCTCCCATTAATTTACCTTGGCTGTTAGTAGTTCAGATTCTTATAGCAAGCTTAAACTTACAATAAATCTTTATACCAATTTGAACCGACTGAAGAAACCAGAAAGCCCAGTGTCCTCTCAAACAAATGCATCTTTGGGACATCTGTCCTGTAGGTTTCCCAAAGGATTTTCAAAACTTTCCCCAAACCAAAGTAATATCTCTAAAGCATAATTTTAACTATAGTGACTCATGTAAATTGTTTTAAACCCGTAAAATGTGGCTCAGATTGACAAAGACTTTGATTTACAGCCTGGTCACACTGTTTAAAAAAAAAAAACAGTTCCATTTTGTCTGTAAGCTATCTTTTCTCTGAAAATCCCACAATATTTTAGTTCTCCCTGAAAGCTCATAAATACAGTACATCTCTGTCCCTGTCCCAAAAGAACACGGCTTCTGTATACTTATGATTTATTATTCCATACTTAGTACTATTACTTTTCTTGCTTTTAATCTAATTTTTTTTCCTCCTTGCTGTTGTTGCTTCTTTCCCTTCATTTAGATGTGGCCTAAGAGGATATAAATGAATTCTTCTTATCTAAAATGCAGTAAACAAGATAAGAAGAGAAGATCAACATTTATTCAGCTTTCCTTACATATAATGAAAGACAAGTATGCCTCACAGAATGGTACAGTTTGTTATGTGGAAAAATAAATCTATGTGAGCTCATATGAGATCACTCCGGTAAGATGACTTTTCAGAATTTTATTATTCTCATAATTCACCTGTCAATATCTCTCTCTCTTACACACACACATTTACATACATACACCAGTGAAGTAGTGTGGCAAAAAGCACTGGTTGGAAAATAGAATTTGAAAGAATCTTACTCAGAATGTAACTGACGTTTCTTAGCAAGCCACTTAAATTGCAATGAAGTCAGTTTTGATTGGCCATCTAGAGTCATTTCTCAATGGGAAAAAAAAAAAACATTCAATGGTGGAACAGGAGACTGAGAAGTGGTGGAATTTTTCTTTTAATTGAGATTTTTAAAGATGGATGGCTAACTAGAAGAATGGGATAGAGCTGGGTTCCTACCTTGAGTAGGATGTTGACGTAGATGATCTCCAATTTCTCTTTCCAGCCTTACATTCTAGTTTTTTTAAATGGTTCTGTTGATTCCATCAACTGTTCTTACTTTAGTTTGCAATGAACTGTGAGTACACTATTCAACTATGTAATTGCACTATGGCACAAATGCAGCCTGGTCGCACCGGTTTTGCCAATCCGGTAGCGGTGGTGATGTTTGGACCCTCCCACCTGCCCCTGATGATGTTTGGACCCTCCCACCCACCCTGCTCTTTTCTCTCTTATATCTCCTTCATTTTTTGTTCTTTTTCACCTACCAGAATCGCACAGAACAGCTGTTCTGCACACCTCCGCAACCTTCCCAATCACCCAGGCTGCCTCCAGTAAGCAAAAATAAGCAATTAAGAAGCTGCGGGGCAGCACAGTTGGCACATGTGTGCACAAAGTGCCTATGCGCACACAAAATGTGTGTGCACCAAACCGGTTGGATTTCACCACTGCTAAGGCAATTGTAATAAATGTTAATAAGACACATTTGAAACTCAAGGCTGAAACGGATGACAAGGATGAGTTTTTTTTCCTAGGAGGAGCCACATTTGTTATCCAACCGTTCTGATACTCTATTAAACTCAGAATAAGAAACATTGAAGCACAAGAGGAAAGCATTGTTTAATATTATCCTAAGCTTTAGATAGTAGGAAAGCAAGTGGAGAATTAAGTCACTGGAAAGTAGCAATGTAACAATCTGGAACTGCGCCACCTGTGGTCCCATCTAAGCATAGTACACAAAATTGTCTGCTACAATGTCTTACCTGTCAACGACTTCTTCAGCTTCAACCACAATAGCACACGGGCAAACTATCGATACAAACTCAAGGTAAACCGCTCCAAACTTGATTGCAGAAAATACGAGTTCAGCAACAGAGTGGTCAACATCTGGAATGCTCTACCTGACTCCATTGTTACAGCCTCAAACCCTCACAGCTTCAACCTCAAACTGTCCACCGTGGACCTCACCCCATTCCTAAGAGGTCCGTAAAGGGGGCGTGCATAAGCACACCAGTGTGCCTATCATCCCTGTCTCACTGTCCCCGTTTATCTGTACCTCCTTCCTTTGTTTACGTTTATACCTATACCTGCTATCTTGCACATGTTTGACAAACAAATAAAAAGAAATAAAATAAAACTTATAATCATGATGGTTAAGTTTCTAAGAGCAGCCTTGTCCCACAATAAGTGTTCTTGAATTATGTTTCAGAGTTTGAGTATGTGTGCCACATCCTTTAGAAATATTTCCTTATAATGTCTATTTTGTGTGTCTCTATCACAGTGTGGCCTTGAAAATAGGAATTAAAAAAAAAAGACCATATGCATTCTACGGGGACTGTGTAGAATTCATATTCATTTTTCGTGGACATGCTAAGATTTATGGGAAACTCATTAGAAAATCAGGTTATAATTCTAGTGATTCATTCCAGCTCATAATTAACCGCCGGGTCTGAAAAACTACAGTGTGCACAACAAAATGGGCTAAGCTTTGTGGGGATGAGAGTGTTGAGTGGAGCTTAGTATTAATCATGTTCATTATTAGGAGAGGTGCTTGAGTTGTTAGAGTATTTTGAATACTCTGGTGTCATTCTGTCCTTTCGGTACTTCTCCATCTCAGAAACTTGTGGTTTTGTTCAATTTGACGATGAAGACAGAGGGATCTATGCCACCTTCATGGGTTCAACAACAATCCTTCAACACTTATTCAGAAGGACAGAGGTGCACCTGATTCCACCCTCCATTTTGAAGCCAGCAACCATCTGCGTAGAAGAACTTGCAAGAAGATAAATGAAGTAAATATAAAGTTTCTTCTGAGTCAAACTTATCTGCTGGTGACATGTCTTTGGAGTTTTCTTGGCCATAGTTTTAAAGCAGAGAAGCCAGTCATTAGGAGAGATGAAGTGCCAGAATTTCATGTTACTGGCCAGAAATATGTTGGCTAGAAGACACCGGTAATCTCTCAGGATTGCTATCCATTTGCTCCAGCATTGCTTCACTAGATACCAGTCTGCCTGCACTATGTGGGGAGGGAGTTGGGGAAGTCATGTGACCTTGGAGTCATGTGATCACCTTTTGATAAGCACGGTCAATGGGGAAGGCAGATTCACTCAACCATTGTATCACTAACTTAACAACTGCAATGAATCACTTAACAACTGTGGCAAGTAAGGTCATAAAATAAAACTCAGTTAATAATTGTCACACTTACCAACAGAAATGTTGGGCTTAATTGTCAAGGATTACCTGTCCTACCACTGATTCCAATTTGACTTTGGCTTTCTTCTATTTTGGGATTTTCTCCAGAGGATCCTGAATTAGACTTCAAGGCCAGTAATTTTCCACTTGAATGTCCCAAATCTAAAGACAGTTAAATAAGTAATAAAAACTATGGTGGATGTCGCCCTGAACGGAAACTAGGGAAAATCAAAGGGGCATGTCAAGGAATATACAGTACAACGATAAGTGTCAAGTCCCAGCATATGCAGAGAAAAATATATCAGGAAGTATCACATGCCCTAGTTATTTCAGAATACACAGCAGCGTGTGCATCTATTTAGAGCAAATAAAATGCAGGCCCATTTCACGGTGAAATTAGAGCCATTTCTTCCTTCCAGGGAGAACAGCCTTATTATTGACAATGTGAAATTGGCTCTCATCTCATGTGTGCAAAAAATAAAAAAAATAAAAAAATACACCATTGGAATTATGAACCTAGTGACAATGGCAGGGAATGTGAAATTGCACCAAAGGAAAGATCCGGAATTCACCTTGCAACAAAACAAAATAATCGGAGGGGGGAGGAACATTTTGAACATTTCTGGCTGAGAAAAGCTCACAAAATAAAAAGGTCTTTCAAAAATTAAAACACAAGCTTTTCTTTGAACAGAGCCAATAAGAGCTCTGAAGAGCCTGAAGCCACCAAACGCTATAGCAGTAGCAAATACTGTAATATGTTTATTACTATTCCGCTTAGATCAGCTAGTAGCTTTCCCATTTCTCTCTCTCTCTCTCTCTCTCTTAAAATGCAGTCTATTTCACTTAGGTGATGAAAAATAATCATGCTTATTCTCATCCAGTTCCGCTCCGAAGCATTCAACAAACTTCATTGCTAATTCCATTTTTATATGATTTCATATATGCATAAACTAGCTAACAGCATTTTTTTATGAAGATGTCATGCCAAAACCTTACGGCATCTATCTAAGAGTTTATTTATAAGTGGAGATACGTGAACTCTAATTAGGGTTGATGGTTTGGGAAGAGGAAAGCTTCCATTACCTTTTTTTTTTTGTTTTTTTTTTTTGATGTGCCTTTCCAATTTGCTTACCTGGACTTCTCCCCTAAAAGGAAATTAAGCAAAGTCTCTTTCTAGTCAAGCTTGGCTCTTGGTGATATTCATATAACATTTGGGCAATAAGAGGGAAATGGATTGCCATTGTCATTTTCTGGGGAGTTATTCCGGTTTTCTAATTTAGCCTATAGCCCTGGGATCTCCTCATGATCTGAAATCTAAGAAAATATGGTCCTGCCTATTTTTTTTTTAGATCAAAGTTATTAACTGATTACCAGGAAACAGCTTGGAATCATTTAACTGTAAATGGGAATTGTCACACTGCCTCTTGGTCAGTCACAGAGAGCAAATTACTGTAATATTTATTATTAGTTAGTTATTAGTTACTTATGATAACATATCACAAGAGGACATCCATACCTTTAATATTTCCAAAATGCTTGCAGGGTTGGGGATCTACAAATCTTAGCTGTGACCTCCCGCCTAGACTATGCCAACACTCTCTACATGGGGCTCCCCTTGAAAAGCATCCGGAGGCTGCAGTTGGTACAGAATGCAGCCGCTCAGGTAATTTTGGGAGCCCCTCGGAGCTCCCATATTACACCTCTCCTGCGCAAGCTGCACTGGCTCCCTGTGGCCTTCCAGGTGCAATTCAAGGTGCTGGTGCTCACCTTTAAAGCGCTACATGGCTTGAGACCCAGGTACTTACGGGACCGCCTGTTGCCAGCCTCCAGCTGACCGGTGCATTCCCACAGGGCAGGCCTCCTTGGGGTTCCATTGTCGGGTCGATGTCGCCTGACAGCCCCGAGGGTACGAGCCTTCTCTGTGGCTGTACCCTCCCTCTGGAACAAATTGCCCCCAGAGATTCGGACCATTACGGACCTGCAGACCTTCCAGCGCACACTAAAAACCCACTTATTTCAGCAAGCCAGTCTGGCCTAGTACTTAACGGGGTTTTAAATTCATTTAAATTAGTTTTAAATTTTTAATTAATTTAACTTAACTTTACATTGGGTTTTTAATTATTAGCCACTTCTATTTGTATTTTTAATTTGGTTTTTTAATTGTATAGTTCCATTTTTACCGGGCTGTGCACCGCCTCAAGTCCTTCGGGAGGGAGGCGGTATACAAATGTAATTAAATAATAATAATAATAATGGTATGTGGGAATCACCCTGGGAGACAGGAGGAAGAGCAGTAGTCTACTCACTGGTCTGATGAATGAAATCTGAGTCTGAAGGGAGGATGGAGTGTGGGGGGGAGACATCTCAGAAGGGACCTTCCCTAGTTTTCTGGAAAGTAACAATAAGAAGGGATAAAAACGTTGCTTTGAAACTCGTATGGTTTCCCTAGATTTCCATTAGCACTCACAACTGGTGATTCTTGTGTAGATTATCTCTAAGGGCCAATACAAATCTTGCAAGTCTGAAAAAAAATCTTGGGGGACCTGGTGGAGCAATGGCTTAATGGTGCTGTGACTTCGCACTCAGTTGCACCATTTGGAATGCTAGTAAAGCTGTTTCCCGTCCCATATTTTATTTTACTTTGCCAGAAATCCAGGAGATTTTTAAGGAAAACGTTTGCAAAATGTTGAGAAATTGGAAGGCTCGTACACCTCACCTCGCATGTCAGCAGCTCTGCCAACACCAGGAAAGATCGATTTCAATTAACTAAATATAGAACTCTCCCCTATAACAGCTATAGAGACGTGGAGTAAGTATGTGCATGTGGGTGGATTGGCGGGTGGATGAATGGGTGTGATTCTTCATGTGCACCTACCTGTCAGAGCTTGGCAGGTAAGCAGAGGTCAGCCTCTTTTTGTTAGATACTATAGATAGAAAATTATAGGGAAAGCCAGGCTACAGGTTAGATGGATATTGACGATGTGTCTTTGCGGCTTCACATTCAAAGAACTGTAGAAATCAAGGGTTGAAGGGGACTTTGGAGATCACCTAGACCAACCCTTGATTGAGCTCAGGAGTCTATATCAGTGGTGGTGGACCTTTTACTTACCGAGTGCCGAAAAGTATGTGCTTTGTGGAGGGCTATCTGCACCTGCGTGAAGCTCCTCCATGTGAGCTACATGTGCAACTGCACCATTTGCGCATGCATGCAGCTTTTGCATGTGCAATGTACGTGTACTGCTCACAGGCACTCACACACACAAGTAATCATGTGTGCATGCGCAGGAGAGCTCCGAAAACCAGCTGCAATTGCACGCATGCACAGCAGAGGCCCGAAGACCAGCTGGGTCTCTGCAATTGCGCATGCATGCATGTGCAATCGCATATGTATGCTCAGCAGGAGATAAGTTGGCCGACAGCTTGTGTGCCCAGCAAGTTGGCTCTGCGTGCCACCTGTGGCACCCATGCCATAGGTTCACCATCATGGGTCTGTAGCATTCTTGAGAGATGATCATCTTGTCTCCATTGAAACACCTCAAGCCAAAAACAAAAAGACTTCAGCTAGCTAACCTAGCACTGATGATTACCTAGTTGGATAATGAAACATCTGCAAGAAAATAACCAAGCTCAGAGAAACATCACCCTGAGTCGCAAATATTCTCCTTTGAAAGAGAATTCATCACCTAGGAAAGTCTGAAGAATCCCCAAAGAGATCAAACTAGGGTCAATACAACCACAAGCCATCTGTTTGAAGCCACCTAGAATCAAGCTTGCCTGGAAGGTGACTTGGCCTTATATATTCTACATTTTAAGATACATTTCTGCAGGCACCACAAGGCTGTACCATTAGAATAGGAGATGTGTTGCAGTGGTGGAATTCATTTTTTTTTACTACTGGTTCTGTGGGCGTGGCTTGGTGGGCGTGGCTGGGGGGGAAATCATGTGACTGGGTGGGCAGTTTCTGTAAGCAGGGCAATAAAGATCAGGCTACAAACAACACCAGGATGTTTCTTTCCTGCCTTCCTTACAGGATTAACCCTGTAAAGTGGGAAAAAAAAAAACCAAAAGGAGATTTCTTCTAACCACCGGTTCTCCGAACTGCTTAGAAAATTTACTACCGGTTCTGCTGAATTTCACCTCTGATGTGTTGGCTGTTTCATACATTTGGCTTCTTCACCCCCCACACAACAGGTCCAATTTTTCCGTTTCTCTGCCGGGCATCAGATTCAACCAAGGACCAGATCATTTGTTTTTTTGCTATTGTGTGGGCCTTGTTTGGCACAAGTATCTCTCTTGGAGATGGTGATGTAATTGCCACTTTTGGCCAGGAGCCAGGAGCAGGAGTGGGGAATATGACAATTACTTGAGTTAGTCTATCACAGCTGCCTGGAAAGTCGTGTTATTTTTAATGGGCTTTGCACGGCTTGAATCCTCAAGCTGATTATATACTCTGTACTGTACGAGGGAGATAACTGGAACGGCTTCCAAATTCTAATTGGGAAAAACTCAGCCTAACGCATATTCTTCCCAAGAATGCATAATTAGGACTCATTATTAGAGTCAATAGGAATGCTTTAAAAATCATTGAATATGGGTTAATCTTGGTTACACTTAAAATGCCACCTGTTCGTTTCTTGCTCTCGCGCTTTGTTCAAGCCCGGGTTATATTAGTTTCGGGTTTCAATGCAGTAGCTAATCCTTCGGTATTCAGTTTTGTCTTTTGAATATGCAATTGGCTTTGGAATGGCTCCCATTACTCAGACCATCAGCGCAAACGTTGGGGAAGCTGACTATTGTTTCTTGTGATGTCTTCATTGCTGAGCAAAGGAAGGATGCGGGTAGGAGTGGGGGCAGCACTACAAATCGGAGAGATGAACTCCCGCTGAGAGAAAGCAAGGGCACTGCCAACTAGCTCAGACGTAGAGAGCAGGGTGTGGAAAGATTTAAATAGTTGCAAGGCAGAAATGATGATTCTGGGCATTGCTGAGAACCGATATGCGCAGGATTCAAGATTTAATGACCCCGAAAAGAAAGCTACTTACTGCTGCAGCTCACAGCAGTGGGGACAGCCAGCAGGGGCAGTCCTAGGCCAGACTGGGTTTTTTTTTCCCCCTCCCTTGCTAATTTCACCATTGTTGCAAATGCAAAAGAAATTTGCCTGCCTATGAGGTTTTTCAGACCTGCATTCAACTCCACGGTCCTAGGCTACTTACGATCTGAATACTCAGGAGAGTAGAGGGAGGGGAATGCATAATTTTATCTGCATTTTCTCCTCTTTCTATTCCCCAGCTTCCTAGGAGACTTTTGAAAGTCAGTTTTCCTTCAAGTTCAAGCACTTTGCCAAATTCTCCACTGTAGATCTAAGCTTGGATGAAAATTAGTCCTGAAATGTTCGCCATAGATTGGAGAGCGAAAGACACAGCGATACCCATAGTTAAAAATAAAATGCTTTTTTAAAGTGTATTTTCTGGAAAACGAATGCCCACATAAATATGAATGTTCGTGCAGGGTCTTTTTGGAAAAAGGACATTTCAGAATAGCAGAACAACAGGGTTAAAAGATACCTTGGGGATCATCTAGTCCAGGTGTGGGCAAACTTTTTGACTTGCGGGCCACAATGATGGGCTCCCCCTCCCCCTCCCCCTCCTCCTCCCCCTCCCCCAGCCCCCCCACCCTTACTCCCCCTCCCGCAGCTCCCCCCACCCCCACCCTTACTCCCCCTCCCACAGCTCCCCTCCCAATGTGTCTTTGCAGGCGTGGGATGCCGAACGCAGCAGCTCTGGAGAAGAAGGTAAGAGGGCGGCGGGCAGGAGTGGGGGTGGCGGGCATGCATGTGCACGTGGCTCCGCAGCAGCAATTCCGGCTCTTCTCCCGCTGCCCAAGTGCTGCTGATGGCGAAAAACAGCTCCGGCAAGACGAGCATGTGCTCCATTGTGGAATTTAGTTGGCGAAGTGGAGCGCATGCTTGTCTTGCTGGAGCTGCTCTTCACCATCACCAGCACCTGGGCGGCGTGAGAAGAGCTGGCATTGCTGCTGCGGAGCTGCATGCGCGCACACCCCCGCTCCTGCCTGCCGCCATCTTACCTTCTTCTCCAGGGCTGCTGCGTTCGGCATCCCACACCTGCAAAGACACGCGGGTGTCAGCAGCCTGTCCCCGCGGCCCTCTCCAGATGACTCGGTGGCCTCTTCGGCAGGAGAGGGGCCCGGCAGGCACAGAAGGGCGTGGAGCATCCCTGTGCTCCGGACTAGCACTGCGGCCGAGGGGCACAGGGGCAGCAGACGCTAATTGTCGTCATCCTGCACCCAGCCCCAGCCTCGCGTAGGTCGCTCGCGACATGCCAATCACTGAGGCAGCAGCGACCCTAGAGTGACCCTCCAGCGAAGCCGCGGGAGCCATGCTTCTTGAGGGTGCCACGCTCTCGGGTACGCTGCCGCTGTCAGTGAGGGCAGAACTAGTTCTGCAGGCCGGATTAAAAAGCCCAATGGGCCGGGTGTGTCCCGCGGGCCGTAGTTTGCCCATGTCTGATCTAGTCCAACCCCCTACTCAACCCTATCCAATTTCAGACAAATGCTCTCCAGTCTCTTCTTAAAAAGCAGTACCCATATTGGAGTATCCATATTTTCTGGAGGCAAGTTGTTCAACTGATTTATTGTTTTACAGTAACTGTCAGGAAATTTCTCCTTAGTTCTAGTCTGATTCTCTGCTTGATTAGTTTCCATCCATTGCTTCTTGTCCTGCCTTCTGGTGCTTTGGAAAATAACTTGACCCCCTCTTCTTTGTGGCAGCCCCTTAGATATTGGAACACTGATATCATGTCACCCCTAGTTCTTCTTTTCATTAAACCAGACATACTCAATTCCTGCAACCATTCTTTATATGTTTTAGTCTTCAGTCCCCTAATCATCTTTGTTGCTCATCTCTTCACTCTTTCTAGAATCTCAACCTCTTTTTTATATTGTGATGGCCAAAATTGGATGCAATATTCCAAGTGTCCTCTTACCAAGATGCAGAAATTGAATATTTATTTATTTATTTATGTA
>JAEANM010025289.1:0-10970 GCA_017656035.1 Myanophis thanlyinensis | reverse complement strand
GCCGCTTTCTCTCTCTCTTGCTTTCGGGATCTTCGATCTCCACTGGATCTACTTTACTCCAACGGCCGGATAGATCCACATGGTCTATCCATGCCGGAAATAAAGCAGATAACTCGACTTCGCCTCGGCTTCGTCTTTTAACGGGTCTGGGTCAATCAGGGATATTACACTTTCTTTACTAGTAAAAATATTGAAGCATGACCTAGTATTTGCTTGTTTCCTTTAATACTTCTCAGTCGTTCATTGGAATGGACACATTTCCTGCCCAGTATTAATTAGTACCTGCAGAAAACTGGAGACAGGAAGACCACCATGGACCATTTAAACCCCTCACCATTTAAACTTCCCTGTTATATAAGCCACATGAACAATATATGTAAAATGGGGGGTGGGTTTCAATCATGTAGTTGCTGTGGACATGTTGATCAGTTTTCATCCCTGCACCAATACCTGTGGCTGGAATTATACAGATAGGGACAGAACTGACCTGTAAGAGATGGGTTTTCAGTATATATATATAGAGAGAGACCACATTTAGAACCATATCCTAGTGTTCCCATATTTATTTATCTTTATCCTGTCTTTATTATCTTTATAAATAACTCAACATGGTGAACGTATCTAATACTACTACTCCTCCTCTTTTCCCCACAACAAGAACCCTGTGAGGTGAGTGGGGCTGAGAGAGAGAATGACTGGCCCAGTCACCCAGCTGGCTTTCATGACCAAGATGGGACTAAAACTCAAAAGTTTAGCAATTTCTAGCCTACTGCCTTAATCCCTAAACCAAACTGGTTCTTTTTGTCCATCTTTACTTCTCCCTTGTAAAAAAGGAATAACTACCATACCTTATACAGAGAGAAAAATAAAGCTCCACTATTATTAGTCACAGAGGGGGGAAAAAACGTAATTGAGATGATTACTAGATGATCAATCAGTATGTGAAATATTTCAATCTCTTTCTCAATGCAGTCTCCGGAAAATCACAATTCTGTCTGAATTTTACAAGTTAAAGACTAGTTTGTATACATAAAGTTAGCTAGAACAAAAAATGTTTTAGTTCATCTTCATTTAAAATGAGAACTTTTGCTATTAGAAAAGAATAATAATGTAAATATAAGCTGTTGTTATGTGATGTGAATCACAGTTAAAAGAGTCTGGAATAACATGCACTAAAGGCTAATTGCACCAAGATTGACACATTTATAAACAGGCCAAAGTAATGAAATGGCTACTGAAAGACCATAGGAATGCATTGAAATGAGAACTCCAACAACACAGGCTGAAATGGGAGCCTCAATTCAGACCAGATAAGCTCCAAAGGACTTCTCCAAACCACTGGTAAGCTTCTAGCATCTTTTGTATGGTTTGACTATTTGGAGATGTTCCCTAGAATTTGGTTTGCTAGTGTAATAGTTCCTGAGAAGAATGAGTTTTCACTTATGACAAATGCTGTGATCCCTAAAATGCTTCAATAATTAGTTATAGCCATTTCAAAACAAACCATGTGTTTCAATGGCTATTTTTGTTTCTTTTTAAAAAAATTTCTAGAGCTGTGCAGACATCAGATTTGAAAGGGAAAAAATTATTCAGAACACCTGCAAGGACAGATCACATCTGCTAGCAGCTTATTAAAGAAGTTGCATCTTTTCCTGGTCTCTGTGCAATAGCCATGCAAGTTCAGGAAAAGGCAATTTAAGGAATTTTAAGGAGGTGCCAACTGGGGTGTATATTCTTTCCAAATTTCTGCACATCCCTATTATTTTCCCCCCTTCACTTAATTCTGATCAATGAAAGGAGGAAAAACCATATCCGGGTTGCAAAAATCCAGACATCTCCTGAGATAAGCTGTATATTTTTGTTGACAACAAATGAATGATTGTTGCAATGAAGAATGATTGGTCTATAGTTTCTTCCTTTTGAAGAAGTCTTGTGATTATGGGAATTAATAATAATGAACTCTGGACTTAGTACTGAGCACCTCTGAAAACTACAGTTCCCAACAGTTTTGGGGGTAAGTAGGGATTATTGATGTGGTTAGTCCTTACAAAGTACGACATGAGGGATCCTGCCGAGCATAAATCTACTTGTCAGAGGAAAGCCTGCTGCATATTCCCCCTCCACATGAAGTGAAGTTAGGACAGGCATTCTCAGTAGTGGCCCCACTTTGTGGAGTCTTCTCCTGAGGTTGCGATTGACATCTACCTTTTTTCTCATTCAGGAAGACCTTAAAGCCATTTTTATTTTAATAGGCTTTTCAACCCTAGTATGGTTGGGGATGTCCATGCATTGTTATTGTAGTTGCTGCTGCTGTTGTTATTATTAATGTATTGATTACTGCATTGCTTTAATTATTTAAAATACTCAGGTTTTGGTTTATTCATGGATGTTGTACATAGTTGTCATATTGGAATGGTCTACAAACATGAACAGAAGAATTTCTCATTCCTAGTGTGGATATGCTTGTAAAAGTGGCCTAAACAGGTATTACAAGCCTATTTGTTCCTGAGCATATTCAACATTTTTATCAAATTATGGGAAATTTAAAAAATGGATTTAAGAAGAGCTAATTATATAATGAAATCCCACTGTGAAACACTAGATTAGTTTATCCAATCTGGATATATTTAGGAGAGTTCCAGGGCTAGTAATAGATTGGTGTAATTCAGTAAAAGCAGTCAGAACAGCTAGTCCAGATATGAAGAATCTGACAGACACCATACCTGGAAGGAAAATAGAGAGTTTTGATTTGGCTAATTTATTAGTGAAAATATAGATGCTGTTGGTAGAAATGTCAAAAAGGCCCAAAATATCTGCAGTCAACCAATATTATGCAACTTTTCTTATATGAAGTCATTGAAACAATCAAAATGCATATTGCTGTGCATGTTCTTTATTAGGATTCAGTGTAAAGCCTATTAAGCTACTAGCCTGAACTTATTCCCACTTTAGCTTCCTATCCTCTCCAGTAATGGCTTTTCCATCTCTGATTCCAAAGATACTTTTATTTGATGATAGAGTAACTGAGGTGCAACTTCATGCAAGGCAACTAACAGTGGTTTTCTACACCGCTCACCTGAGAAACTGCTTTGAAATTATTCTTAAGTGGAAAGTAGACTAGTTTATGAGTGTCTTCTCATTTACCATGGCAACAGAAAGCTATGGTTAAATTAACAATTCCATCTAGACAAACCACCGTGATTCTCAATGGAAACTTGACTTTGGACAGTCTCAGTTCACCTCTCCCAGTTAGGGATGTTTTGCCAAGCTGTAGTATCTGTAGTATCACCCTTCCAAGGTGCCTGGGAGAGGAGTCAAGTTTTTAATAATTTTCAGAGTCATTAGGATGGGAGCTATATGAATCTAGAGAGGGAGGAATGTCATTGCATGCTTCCTGAGTCCCACAAGTTGACAATGTTTAATTGACAGGACCCAGAGTGTACCCCTCTGCCTGATTTCAATAGACTAACAGAAGTAATTGGAGACAAATGATCCCTCAATAGCAAGGTCCCATGTATTTGCTTATTTAACAAGTCTAATATTGCTAAATTAGTTTTTTCTGCATTTTTAAAGAAAGTTGCAGTGGGGAGATTTGCAAACATGTTTGCTTAGGATCTGGGATTGGTTGAGACTCCCTTTGATAATGATGTAATGGACCATCGAATTGGCAAGGATTGGAGACAAGTAATTTTCTCGCCATTGAAAAGAATTATCTTTCTCATTATGCAAATTATAATGAATAATACCTACCAAATAATCTTGATAAGAGTGTGATAAACTTTAATTAGAAGTTCTGCATAGAGCTTTGGCAGGACAACTGATTTCTCTTGTAATTTTCTTTTACTTCTGAGTCCATAAGTATTCTACCCCACATGTGTCCATATACTGGACACCCATTTTACACTATTTTCTTATCCATGAAATTTGTAATGTTATAAGAGAGGGATAGGAAAAAAATTCCAGCCAACAAAACTCCTAGGAGCTTTGAGAAGCTGTGTGATATCATTGTCCAAAAGACCTTTCCCCCATCAGAGTTCTATCCACAGAGAAAACAGAAACAATCCAAGAAATCCATCAATATCTATGTCCAAAGGTGCTTTTTTTCAAGAGGCAACTGGATTTTCTTTGTTTTCCCTTGAAGACATTTCACTTCTCATCCAAGAAGATTCTTCAGGTCTGACTGAATCTGATTCCCACCTTCCCAGCTACCCCTAGCCTTCCCTTCCTACCTTAACTTACCTGTGGTTGCGTAAGCATTTCACTGCATACCGTACCCATGTATGTTTGTGTATGTGACCAATAAAATTTGGAATTGGAATTGGAATTGGATAAACGCCTTTTATTATAGAGAAAAGCAGTTAGAACGTAATCTTGTATGAATTAATCTTGTCATTTTTAAAAAGGAGATTACTTTGGGGAGAAGGGAAATTGGGGTGGGGGCAGAAACAAGAAGGCGAAAGAGGAAGAGTTGCCTGATATTGAACTCCACCTACAACATCATCCTAATAAGATCAAAGAAAACACACTGACTAGGAGAATAATTGTATGACTGGTCAGGATTAGTGGTTTATACTTCTATACAAGAAGCATCTTTCTTTTAAAGAGGCTAATGGATTCCATTTTAGTAATTGCAACATTTGTTGCAGACATGTTTCTGGACATTTTCATATGCATAATGCCATTTCATCCAATTCTACCTGTGTGGGATGTGGGGGCAGATTGAGATTTTTTTTCCCCCTCTCTCCCTCATTCTTTCTCTTTCTGTTTCTATGAGAATGACTTTCTTCAATGTTTTCATTTTATTTTCACTGACTACAATTACAGAGCATGCACTTGGGGCACAGTTGACAGTTCCTTTTCCACGAGGGGTCCTTCACATTTAGAATAGAACATAATTTTTTATTGGCCAAGTGTGATTGGACACACAAGGAATTTGTCTTTGGTGCATATGCTCTCTGTGTACCTAAAAGGAAATGGTACATTTGTCAGGAACACTTAATGATAATCATAGGATACAAATAGGCAATCAATCATACTAGGAAACAATAATCTGTATAAATCATAAGGATAAAAGCAACAAGTTATAGTCATAGTGGGGGAATGGGTGATGGAACGATGAAGAGAATAATAGTAATGCAGATTTAGTAAATAGTTTGACAGTGTTGAGGGAATTATTTGTTTAGCAGAGTGATAGTAATTGGGAAAAAGCTATTCTTGTGTCTAGTTGTTCTTGTGTGCGGTGCCCTATAGGGTTGTTTTGAGGATAGGAGTTGAAACAATTTATGTCCAGGATGTGAGTGGTCTGTAAATATTTTCCCAGCCCTCTTTTTGATTCGTGCAGTATACAGGACCACAATGGAAAGCGAGTTGGTAGTAATAGTTTTTTCTGCAGTTCTGGTTATCCTCTGTAGTCTGTGTCTGTCTTGTTGGGTTGCAGAACCAAACCAGACAGTTATAGAGGCGCAGATGACCGACTCAATTTATCATGCCTTATGCTAACTTTTTGACATATTCTTCAGAACACAGGAAGCATGATCCTGAAACTGAAAACAAATTGTGATTTTTGGATGTAATTGGAAGGACTCTATTATTAGCCAATCTCTCCCTTTTAGAAGCACCACAAATCTCTGCCTGCCCACACAAATCTGCAGCATTCAGCCAAGGGGCTCCCTGAAATAATGTGGAATGTCTGGAAGGAAGCAGCTTCGTCATCCCAGCCTCCTGCATGCACACAAAGCTCACAAGGATTGTATTATTCTGCTTCTTGCCAGGGGAAACAACATTCCCCCCCAACCAACCTTTCCAGTTTCCAGTTCAAGAAGCTGATCTGAAAAGGGACTGTGTCCAATGGGAAGACAGAGTGGAGATGTGCGGTTATTGGCTGGGGGCAAGTATCTTTCAGCAAATTGTTCGGGAGGAGGGTACCAGTGGACCATTGGCTGGGGAGGAGTGCTGGCAGAGCACCAGCTGATGATACTTACAGGACTGCCTGTTGCCACCATCAGCCTCCCGCCGGCCAGTGCATTCCTACAGGGCGGGCCTCCTTGGGGTTCCATTGCCTGGACGTTGTCGTCTGGCAGTCCTGAGGGTTCGAGCCTTCTCTGTGGGGGCACCCTCCCTTTGGAACGAATTGCCCCCAGAGATGCGGGCCATCACAGACCTGCGGACCTTCTGGCATGCATTAAAGACCCATTTGTTTCAACAGGCTGGTCTGACCTAGTATTAATTTTGGGGTTGAAATTGGTTTTTTAATTTTTTTAAATTTTAATTTTTTATAATTTTATAATTTTAATTAACCATGTAATTTTATATTTTTAATCTGTTTTAAGTGTTGTTGGTTCACTGTCTTGTTTTTTAGATGGTTGTACACCGCCCCGAGTCCCTTCTCGGGGAAAGAATGTACCCAGGGTTAATTATCCCATTGCCTTTTGAAAAAGCACCTTTGAGATAATCATGACCTGGATGACTGAGAATCTCCGTAGACTTATCATTAGTATCTGTTTTTGCATGCAAACAAAGGACAGCCTGCTGATATGTAGGCAGTGAAGCAATCGCCAAGCAATGAAGAACAGGACAGAATGACAGAATGACAGAGTTGGAAGGGACCTTGGAAGTCTTCTAGTCCAACTCCCTGCTCAAGCTGGAGAGCCTAGACCATTTCAGGCAAATGGCTGTCCAGTCTTTTTAAAAGGCTCCAATGATGAAGCAACCACAATTTCTAAAGGCAAGCCATTCCATTGGTTTATTATTCTCACTGTCAGGAAATTTCTCCTTAGTTTTAGGTTGCTTCTCTCCTTGATTAGTTTCTATCCATTGCATTTTGTCTTGTCTTCTGGTGCTTTGAAAAATAAGTCGACCCCCCTCTTCTTTATGGCAGCCTTTCAAATATTGGAACACTGCTATCATGTTGCCCCAGTTCTTCTTTTCACTAGACTAGATATACCCAATTCCTGCAATCATACTTCATATGTTTTAGTCTCCAGTCCTCTAACCATCTTCCTTACTGTTCTCTGCACACTTTCCAGAGTCTCAACACCTTTTTAATATTGTGATGACCAAAACAGGATGCAAGTGTGGTCTTACCAAGGTCTTATTACATGGTACTAATATTTCATGTGATCTTGATTCTGTTCCTCAGTTAATGCAGCCTAGGGTTGCATTGCCTTTTTTGGTGGCTGATGCACACTGCTGACTCATATTTAAGTGATTGACCATTAGGACCACTAAGGTCCCTCTCACAGTTACTACTATTGAGCCAGGTTTCACCTAATCTGTACCTGTACATTTGTTTTTTCTTGCCTAAGTGTAAACTTTTTGTCTACACTGAATTTCATTTTGTTAGATAGGGCCCAGTGTTCAAGTTTATTGATATCCATCTGGATCTTGAACCTATCTTCTGGGGTAATTGGCTATTCCTGCCAGCTTGGTGTCATCTGCAAATTTGATGAGTTGAGTTTCCCTTCTATTCCCTCATCTAAATCATTTATGACAATATTGAAGAGTTCTGGGCCTAAGATGGAATCTTGTGGTACTTCACTGCTTATTTCCCTCCATGTAGATGTAGTTCCATTAAGGACTACATTGAGTACAGTTTGTCAGTTACAAACCCATCTGGTGGTGATGTTGTCTATCCCACATTTTTCTAGCTTACCAAGAAGTAGGTTGCAATCTATTTTATCAAATATCTTACTGAAAGCCAAGTATATTATGTCCACAGCATTTCAGTGATCCACTAATTTAGTCACTTTGTCAAAGAATGAAATAAGAGTTGTTTGGCATGATCTGTTTTTGAAACCCTATGTTGTTTTCTGGTTATAATTTTGCTTGCTTTGGTGTTTGCAGATCTGTTGCTTGATTATCTTTTCCTGGATCTGGATTTCCTACATAGGTATTGTTGTCAGGCTGATTGGTCTATAGTTTCCCATTTTTTGAAGATGTGAACCACATCAGCTTTTTTCCAGTCCTCCAGTAGTTCCCCAGCGGTCCAGATCATCACCATCCAGGACCATCAAACCTCTTCTGCCATGCCACATTTCTTTGATTCTACCAGTTTATTGAAAAAGAAGCTGCACTGTCTTCTGCAAAGAATTATGAAGATATCTGTCCATAGAGGAACAAACCTAGTCTTCCTTTCTAAAATCAGTTTGCTATTGCTTATGGGAGAGGATTTTGAGAAGAAAAAATACTTCACCGAGGCAAGTGTCTATTTGGCCTGATTCATTCATAAGATTTTGTTTTTTTAGTGTTGAGCATGTTTGGTTTTATTGTAAGTTTGACCAAATATAGCTTTCCTTGTTTTCTTGGTCAATATAATCCAGCCTTCAAGAATGCTTACTTCTTCCAACATTGTGCAGATGCTACTCCTTTGTGGAGCCACTGACCCTGCTCCTGAATGACAGCTCTTTGATGAGCATCAAGCATTTCCAGAGAGCATTATTGATTTTTACAGCCTCTGAACCCTGTCTCTATTTCTAATTTTCACTGGGAAGGCAGAAGGATGCTTCTTTCTGTGTACTAACCCTTTGAATGTCTTGGTAGCAGTTTCTTCAAATAATTATTTGGTTTCCAGGATTGTTTGCACTTTAGTGGATATATTTAGATGGAAATTTCACACTGGGAAACAAGCAATATTTTACACACACACATACTTACAAACAGGGAGGGAGAGAGGGAGGGAGAGAGAGAGAGAAGTAAACACAAGAAACAAGGATAATTTACTGTGCACTTTTCTGGAATAGCTCCTCCTTCTCCTCCTCCTCCTCCTTATTCCAAGATGGATCACTGCAGTACAAGACACATTATAAAAGCAAACTGTTCCTACATGGCAAAAAAAATAAATCCCACATTCTACTTATTAGGGTAGAAATACTGAAAGAGGCAGCAGAGGCCTTTTATGATACAGTGATTAAATTTTGGAGAAGTACTAGAAAGATCAAGATTCAAGTCTAACCTCAATGCATAGACTGCATTATTCTAAACTAGTTCCATTCTACCCAATTGACAAGGGTGCTGCTGTGATGAAATTAAGGCAGATTTTTTTTGTATGTTGCCTTTCAAAGCTAAGAAATAAATAGGTCTTTGATCCTCATCAGGCATTCTGGATGCTATATAGTAGGAAGAAATGTTGGAAAAGATCATTTCCTTAAAAGGTGGATATGTGTAAGATAGACTTACACTCTATTATTTTACCACAATATATGTATTAACATAGAATAAATAGCACAGATTATGGAAGTAGTGCTGGAAGAGCAACAAGGATGATCAGGATGCTGGAAATTAAGCCCTACAAAAAGAGAATGAAGAAACTGGGCTGTAATATATTTGAGAAATGGTTATTGAAATGACACAACTCCCCATCCAGTAGGTCATTTACTATAAACATCTCCGTCTTCTTTGAACTTCATTTATGTATTCATATCCAGCCCATTACTGACCTTAATGAGTCATTCAAGGACTTCTGCCAGATTTAAATGAGTAGAAAATTATATCTGGTACTGTCACTATAGGGATATCACACCATCCCAAATCCATGTTTTATCTTTTCCTGGTAGATTTTTAAAAAAACAGTGGGGTGGAGTAAAGGAGAGGTCCTGTAGGATTAACTCACACTGAACAAAGCACAGAATTTGGGAATGAATAAAATTTTCAAACAATGAAATTCTAGTTTTAAATATTGAGAATAAATGTTTAGAGCTGAACTAAAAGGGAATGAAACCAGTTGCATTAGAGTTTGGAAATAGTTAATGGGATCCAAAAGTTAAATATAAGGGGTACAATTTTATCAGGAAATCTAGTTGTAAAAAAGTCTGTAACTGGACACTGTCAGAAAGCTGTTGCTAATTATTAAGATTCAGGAAGAAATAAGATCCTTCACAATATTAGGCTAGTCCAAACATGGGCAAACTATGGCCCACAGGCCACATCCGGCCCATTGGGCTTTTTAATCTGGCCCACCAAACTAGTTACTAGCAGGAATCAGCCCAACGAAAAGCGAAGCATTAAGCAACATTTTTTCCAATAAACTAAGCACAATGGCGTTTTGCTGCCTGTTAAAGGCCAAATCTTTTCATGTAATGATTTTTACATTTAATTTATATTAGTTCACACAAACACACCATTCTCCTATTCTGGCCCGGCCCCTCTGTCAAGTTTTAGAAACCATTGTGGCCCGCGAGTCAAAAAGTTTGCCCACTCCTGGGCTAGTCAAATCAAGATTGAGGAAGAGACAAGAAACTATTGTTAAAGTTAGAATTAAGAACCATAATGTACTTAGACATCAGCAAGTCATTCAACAGAGTAAACCACAACCTACTTTTTCGTAGGAAGTGGGATAGATAGCACCACCACCAGATGGATTCGTAACTGGTTGACAAATCATACTGAATGAGTAGTCCTTAATGGTACTATATCTACATGGAGGGAAGTAAGCAGTGAGGTACCACAAGGTTCCATCTTAGGCCCAATATTCTTCAATATCTTCATAAACAATTTAGATGAGGGAATAGAAGAAGAACTCATCAATTCTGCAGGTGACACTAAGCTGGCAGGAATAGCTAACACCCTAGAAAATAGGCTCAATGTCCAGATGGATCTTGACAAACTTGAACACTGGGCCTTATCTAACAAAATGAAATTCAATGTAGAAAAATGTAAAGTGTTATAATTAGGCAAGAAAAACCAATGTACACATATACACTGGGTGAAACCAGGTTTAACAGCAGTAACTGTGAGAGGGATTTTGGAGTCTTAGTGGACAACCAGTTAAATATGCAGCAGATGCAGCGGCAGCCAAAAAAGCAAATGCAATCCTAATGGTGATACCACTCAAGCATTAGTAAGACTACACCTAGAATACTGAATCCAGTTTTAGTCACCACACTATTAAAAAAAAGTTGAGTGTTCTATACCCATATAAGGAGTTGTTGGAGACAGCAAGTCTGGCCGCCGGCATTCAGAGAGCGGGAAAACCC